>JAOYNN010118720.1:0-11520 GCA_025770095.1 Goniobranchus kuniei | reverse complement strand
TATTCATCAAGTCCTGCCTATCGAACTTGATGGCCATGCCACTCGAATCTGCCATCCCTTAGCCCAGAACACAATGGCAATATAACAGTGTGTTGAGAGTGATTGATCATGATAAGGGTAGATCTGAATGTTTATCGGTGATCAATGTATCCACTTCAGAGTGCTGCCTTTGTGGCCCAAATTGCACAATCTACTAAGAGTAAGATGTAATATTATTTTCTGAATTATACAGAAATAATTAATTTTGCTTGGGTTTTAAATGATTGAATGATGCCGATTGCAAACATGTTAGATTTTTTCTATAATCAACGGCCGCTATGTCCATTCCAGTTCCAGACATCATAGCATGTGCCTTGTGGCAAGACATCAGTCACACTGGTGGTGTCAGTACGTTTCTGTCGCAGTTTATATTGTCCCTCAATGCTTACAAAATTGGGATAAACTGCCTGTATGAATCAGTATTGGCAATGAATTTCTTCTATGTGTGGGTTGTTGGGTTTGGTAGAGGAATAATACTAATCATCTTTCGTATCATACTTATCCTAAAATCGGGATCCTTTACGTTTTCCCCTTTAAACAGTGACAAGTTAATTTTGCTCTTAATCTTTGAGAAAAATGTTTTGTACGTCTCTTCCATGAATTTCTGTCATTTTGTGAATTTTTTGCATAGTGTTGACTTCCTTTCTTTAAAACATTTTCATCCTAGAAAATTATCATATAATTTTATTATTCAAATTTAAATTAAATAATGGAAGAAGTTGGACATATATTTTTCATGAAGGACACTTAACCAGCAATGTAAAGACAGAGAGTCAGTAGCAGTCTTTCTCTCTTCCCTTCTCTTCTCTGAGTGTTTTGCTCATCAATCAGTCATTCTCTTTAAAGCTATCCAAAGTCTCTCTCTCTCCTCACACATGGGTCGGGCAAATTCATTTCTTTGATATTCAAAGACCAAATAATGAAGATAATGAAGCAGATAACCCTAGAACTGGCCTATGTAAAGTAGTGTGGTGGCTAGGCTGATTTTGGTTAAATGGGTAAGGGAGACAAAATCATCAAAAAGAAAGGGAAGATGATGTCAGAGGCATTGGTAAGTATACATTTTCTGAAAGGTTATAAATTGGAGAAAACGAGTCAACGGTAAAACATTTGATACGACTGACCGTGGCGACCTTGACCTTGACCTTTAGCCACTTATTTATAAAATGAAACATTTTAGTTTATAGTTCAATCTCTTATAGCAACTTTGTTATACTTTTTTTGTTATTTTTATCAGCTTTAGCTGATTCTCCAAGTAATAACCTTTCAGAAAATATACACTTATAAGGGGTTATGATTTATATTGACAAGAATATTACAACTTATAATACATGAATATTGGGTTTCGAACATGAAAAAACGTAACATTTCACAATACAGATAAAAGCATGCACATTAGTAGCAAAATAAATGAAATAAATTATTTCAACAAAAACTGTGTTGTATTGTCAATTATTTCAGTTACAAGTGTGTTTTTCCTTGTTTTGTGTTCAATTACTGCACCTACCCCTATGTCCGCTTCCTTTTCCTCATGGATCCCTGGCCAGTACGGTGGACAAGATCTCTTTCGCAGTGCTTGTGGCAGCCTAACTGACAACCAGGGCACCAGTATCTGCTCCTCTTTCTCCCTTTGCTGCTTTTCTTGTCTTTTTCTCAGTAACTACATACAAAACAATCTCTTTCCTTCTTCCCATCAAGTAAAACAAGTTGATGACCATCAGCGGCGGGAGGTGGCGTAGGCGTGACATTTCGTCGAGGCACTGTTTCGATTTGGCACAAAGATCTCACGACGAGCATAATGAATTTATCCAGAGGCATAGTTTTCTCTCCTGATTGTTTTAGGAACATGTTGAACAAAATCCATGAATTCAGAATTGATATATATCCAATAAGTTTTGGAAAATTTTCACCCAGTATCTTCTCGGTGAGCGTTCCGATGCTAAGTGACATATCTGCTTATCACTAATATCAACACCCCCCATGTAAGAGTTGTAATGAAAAATAGTCGTTGGCTTTCTGACCTCCTTACACCTCACCACTCTTTCTTCGATTTCTGCATTATGGGCGGTCGACAGAAGCTGTGCTAATTTCACTTGTGACTTTTTTTCGCGGAACGATAGATAAAGGAGCTCCCCCTTTCGTCAAAATTCGAATTCCCCAACCCCAAGTTTTTTCACTCTTTCCTCTGGCAGACCTTTGCTGTTTGCTCTAAAGGTACTGGTTACAAGAGTTTTTTTCCCTAAAAGAAATTCAACCACTGCCGGCTTTGTGTAAAAATTGTCTGTTACCAAATGGTATCCCTTATTCAAAAGTCTACTTTCAGTCATGAGCTTCTCCACCACCCGATATGCTTGGCCGTGTTCATAATGAACGTCAAAATCTTTTCCGCTATACAATTCAAGGTGCACGACATAGCCGTTACAATCACACAATTGAATTTTTTTATTCCAAATCTAGCGTGCCGTTTAGTTGGCATGTATTGTAGGTAGACGATTCATCAATACACATATTGCGCGATGGTACATAGAACTCCTTAGCCGCATGATTGACCTGGTCGAGCGCAACGCGAACTTTGCTCCACGAATCGAAGCCCACCTCACCTCTCGCCTTCTCCGTGCCTACATCATTTAGATGATTCATACGTCGAATCAACTGCCATTCTTTGCAAGTCATAACTTTGGCAAAATATGGTGTTTCAATTTCAGGCGAGGTTGACCAGAAATCCGAGACCTTTTTTTTAGAAAATAAGTCCCATGTTGAGTAGTAAGCCGATGTATCGCTTCAACCCAACTAAATCTACCCCAGCAGCAGGCCAAAGATGATAACAGGAATGCCTGTGCTCTTCCATGCACCTTTGAATGTCTTCATTCGCTAGAAAATTATCAGCATAACGATTTGTCTCTTTCAAATAGACCAACCACAGTTCATTGTTTATAAATGAAAAATCAATTGGATTATCACAGTATCCAAAATTAATGTTTGGGGGGCTCATAGATTGATTCCTTACAATAAAATTTGGATCTGATCTGTCTCTGTCTGTTTCTTGATCTACATCAACTTTCACCCACCTATCATTGTTATTATTAGTATTAGTAGAAGGGCCAGCACCTCCATGAGGTTGCTGGTTCCGTAGGCCTAGATCTGGATCTTCCTCAGATGAACTGCCACTGTCATCACTGAATGGGGAAATCCATTGAAATCGTCACCACTATCACTATCATCTTCTGTAAATACATCAAATAAATTTTTTCTGGGTCTAGATCTACATAAATCCGAAGGCCCAGCACCTGGGTCCGACATCGTAAAAAATATCAAATTGAAACGAGCACTAGATCTAGCTCAAGAAAATGAGACGCTCTTTCAAGCGTTATTATTTCTGATTCACGATCGGGAAAATGGTAAAAGTAGCACAGTTTTGTTGCAGTAATACTTCCTGAACGTTTCAACATCGTTTCAACTCGTCATATTAAAAATTTGCATTTATATAGGCACTATAAATACACTCCTCGATTACGGCCGACGCCATTACAGCCATCGTCATTACGGCCTGCGATCGGCCATATGGCCAGTTCAAGGGTTAAAAGACAGTTGACCGCAGTGGGGTACTAATGAAAGACTCTTTTTAAGGACTTTCCTAATGGTTTTTTTCTTTTTAAATGAAGCCTTAAAAACCTGAAATTTCTCCTGAAGGACTTCTAAGGATCTGTATAACCTATGTACAATCTGGACATACACAACAGAATCTCAAATGACACCAACAAATAAATTCCAATGCTGGATCTATTTCACTCTATCTTTATTCTGATCAAGTGATTTGTCAGATTGCAACATAAATAATACTCTTGACATTCTCTCAGAGAAAAGAAACCCTCCATATCATCCATCATGAAAACTTGATCTCTTTTAAACAATGTACAGGCAATTGTAATAATTCATTTACACATTTTGATAAAATCTGAAAGAAAATTAAAGGGATGGTCTCCAAAGTGGGAGATTGATATGAGTAGGTTGGAAATGAATCTGTCCATCTCATGTGAGCCTGCTGTTTAGTATTGATTTTCCAAAGAAAAGTAATGCATAGACGTAGCATGGCTATTTTTCAAACTGCAATTTGTTTAATTATTCATAGTGGACACACAAAAAAACCCTACTAAACCCACTGATAAATTAAATACATTTATCTTTCTACTTATAAGTTCATAAGAATGCCTGGAAAAAAGTGGATAAATATGATCAAACTTCATACTGTTGACTCTTTGTTTTCATTTTTGTTCAATGAATCAATGAGAATTGCAGTCCAGTCCAGCCCAATAAAATCAAGAACCACAAGTTAGTGTAATTTAATGTTATTCACTGATTTTCCTTATTTGTCCAAAACTTATGGCATTCACTTACATATTTCAAGAGATACATATTAGAACATAAAAATTGTTGACATGTAGGCATTCTCATTCAGGAACTAAGCATTCCAGTCTGATACTAATATAACATTTTCACACACACAAAATACTTGTAAAGTCAATTTGTGCTTGTATTCATATTCACCTTAAGATTAAAGCATTCTTTCACAGTCTGCATGCATTCATTTTATAAGATCATGTGGCGTTTAATCTCAAAAGCACACTTTTAGTTATACCATGTATATTAGTATAGATATATATATAAAAGGGGAAGGCTTTGAAAAGTGAAAAGAAAAAACCCTAAATCAAAACAAAATAAAAAAAAACTCACTAGGCTAAACAAAGAATGAATGTTTGGTAGGTTACTTGAAAATGAGCACAGCTCGGAATTACAAAACATTCTGAAAAGACTGAAGTCAGCAGGCAATTTCAAAACATTACAAAAATAAAGATGGCATTTACATAACGGTGTAGCCATGCTCACGGCGCTTTACAATGACATTTTACTCCCCTGACCAACAGCAACACAGAACATCTAGACCAAGACTTGCAGCCAGTTAGGCGTGAATACATTTTTTCAGGCAGTCAGTGCTGTCCTAACTGCCAGGTACTCATTCACACCTGAGTCGAGTGAGGTAAGAGAAGTAAAGTACTTTACCCAAGGACACAACGCCGAGGGTTAGCGGTTAAGAGCCTGACCGCCCGCTAGCGAGGCTTGAAGCCACAGAGTCATGCACGCTTTTGCTGACCATGGTGAATGCCTTTTGACTCTTGTGATCACGTTAGCCACCAACACTCACCAGATCATCCTCATAGTACGGTTAGCAAACAGGCACAGTGAAATGACCAGTGGAAAACGAAGAGAGAAAAAATGTACGCTCATTCACGTTAGAGCGTGCAAAACATTTGAGGTGAAAGATTTCAAATGGTTTTTGTTGATCATTCTGGCATAAATGTTTATTTAACGTTGGGAGTGTTGTGGGCTTGTGGTATGGCTGATGGCACATGCCAGTGGAGCCAAAAGGGCCAAGGACAATCCGGCCAGCACTGGCTTATGGAAGACTTGATTTTCAATTTTTTTCCCAGCTGCCTTATCCTATGTTAGGTAGGATTTGTGTTGCTAGTCCTATTGGTAGATGGATAAAAAGTCACAGGGCCCAGTGTGCAATTTGTGCATGTGAAAGAACCCTTGACAGTTGAAAATAATTGAAGAATGGACAGAAAAGTCACTGCCAAGGCAAAATTAATTTCTCCTACCATTCCTTCTTTACTTATACCTCTTCTTTCATAACTCTCAGAACCCAAGACTCAGGAAAGATGTCTGGCGTAAAATCTATCATTAACCTATATGAAGCATATATAATATGGTGAACTGCTGTAACAACCTCAAACAGTTGGGATGAGAGCCAAAATAAGAAAAGAAGAAAGAAGCCAAGTCTTTTGTATGAGTATCATTTAAAATTTAAAAAAACCCACAAAAATTGTAGAATTTTTCTTTGAATGGTGATAAAATGTTTTAAACACAATTTGGGAGTAAATATGAAGTACTTAATTTACAGTTAAATTCAGGAACCAAAATCACATCTAAACTTTTGTCTTGACAACCAAGAGACATTAAATAAATATCTTTGATAGAGAAAGTAAAGTAACGAAAAGAATACACGGAACAGAAGATCAAAGTAAAAATCAAAGGAAGATAAATAAAGAAAATGAATATATATCCGAAAAATCAGATCGTTTGTAACAAAATCAAACTCTTTTTGAAAAATTCTGAAAAAACAGACTGAAGGGGGGGGTAAAAGTAACAATGTCTACAATCTCAAATGACTCATTCACAGCCAAAACTCATTAAGTTGACTTTTTCCTCTAACAAGAAAACATAACAGACATAATGCGACTAATGATGAGCAGGAAAAAAACCCCAACACATACTATTCATTTAAGTCTGTATAATCAATATCACTAGATTCAGGGACTGTGTTCTGCTCCACATTTTGTTCATTGAAGCTAACGCCAAGTCCAGTTGACATCTTTCATACAATACTGCGTGTATACAGTGACACTAGTTGAGTATGCTATCTATCATTATCATCTTTAATGCAAACCTATGCATCATTACAACAACATAGATTCTGGCTTCTCCATGAGCTGCTTAAATTCTGACAACCACTGTGCTCCAACTGCACCATCTACAACTCGGTGATCGCAGCTCAGAGTTACTGTCATGGTATGAGCTGTTGAAAAGCTGTGAAGAAAACAAAAAGACAACTGACTATATGAGTTATCATGTGACAGATAATACATGTTTAAGAACACCTGAATGATTGTCATTTCAATTATCTATTAGACATTGTGGGAAAAAAACCTTGAAAAGATAAACTCAAAACTGGGAAGAGCAATACAAATGTAACATATGCCCTACGGCAAAACATGTTCTTTGTACCAAAAATCTTCCAATATTATCCAAGAATTGATGTCATATCTAACACTTAAGTTAATACTCTTTTCATATCATTTGATTAGTTTTGTTCAAGACAAAGTTTGATTCGTGTTTTTGTGTTGCACTGAGATCAGACTAACATTTGTTATGCTTTCACCCTATCTCAGTCATTGTCACAGTCGATTGTAACCCTTATTTATATGCTCCCCGTGAACTGTATCGCTAGACACTGACTTGTCATCTCATAGCCAAAAACCAGAAGAGCTCCGTAATCCTACTTTTGCTTTGTTTTGATATTTCTCTGGCTTTTTCTACACACGAATTGAGCAAAGTTTTCACTTTTCTAACCATGGCTGACCCTCAGCCTGGACCAAGTGTTACAAAAACTTCACGTAGGGGTGATTTTAAGCTGTTTTTCTGTCATACAGTGCAGATAGAAGTGATTGTAACATTGAATTGTGTGAGGTGATGGGACTCCAGCAGTGACAGTGATAGGACAGCAGTGTCAGCGATGATAACAGTGTTCAGCACACAGACAGAAAGACAGACAGACAGACGCATATAACCCATTCACACATTTTTATCGATAACTTCACACAACCACATGATAAACCCTTACAAGTATATATCTTCTGAAAGGTAATAAAATTCTCTACAAGATAGGCACAAATTCATGGATTTTCAGTAACAGGATTTGAAAGAAAACGTCTGCTAACTTTGAATTTTCAACGAAACTTTTTAGTGGCCATCTTGAATTTTTAGGTCATGTGACTATGCCTTTGTAAGTATTGCGAAAAAATTAAGAAAGAAGTGTAGAGAATTTTATTACCTTTCAGAATATATACACTTATGTTGGTCTATCGTTTCAAATAATGGAGATATAACAAGAAAACAGAACCCTGTATTTTTTCATGAAAAAGGCCTGACAATCCTGACTGAACCCATGTGACTGAGATAGGGTTAATGGGAAAAGGAATGAAACTCCTTTATAATGATAGTCTACACAAAATGTGGCTCTTATTGTACTGTGAAGTAGAAGCATCATTGGCAGGTCAAAAACATAAAATGTTAAAACCTATGTTTAAGCAATATATCAGGTGACCTAGAAAAAACCTCTCCAACTTTAAAAGATAATAACTTTAAAAGTAAAGTAAAGTTAGTCCTGCACCCATGACTGAGTATAAGGGAATCAGGGGTAGAGCCCTAATCATACCAGGCATACTGCATAATATGGTAGTCTGCCATTGCTTTCCACGCCGACTTTACTTTCGCCAAGTCTAGAAAGACCTAGCTACCCATTTACACTGCTGGGTGAACAGGGGGCCCCGAAAAAAATCCACTGCCCGGCTGGGTTCGAATTTGGGCCACCTTGCATGGCAGTCAGCCGCTCTACCAACTGAGCTACCTGGCCTCCTATAATAACTTTACCATTTTGAAACCAACTCACTTATAATAAATTGGCAGTCTAATAAAACAAATAATTTTGTATTTTTACCATCAAAATTTCAAAAAGATCAATGGGGTAGAATGGTTAAATACAGATTTATTCAAGCACTCATCTCTGTTGACAACATCATACAGTATCTTCCAGCATTCGACTATCCCACTGGTTTGTTATCCATCATTTTCTTTTAAACAACAGATCTAACCCTTTTTACCATGATGAAATGGCAGGTTGTATTTCTTCCCCAGTTATTTTGTCCCAACATAAGATGTTTTCCTTGGAATCCTGTACCTTTTTTCCTCTCCAATCCTTTTGAACAAAGAGTCTCAATGACTAGTGTCAGTTCTGTTGAATACCATCTTAAGAATCAAAGCAGGAAAACCCAGACCTAACACCAAATTGATCTTGATAACTACATCTAAATCTATTTATTCTGTTCTTTGTAGACATAGATTTAGTCTGAAATAATCAACGTATGCTTAAAACTAGATCTAATCTAAATTGTAACAAAGATACTTCAAATGAGTGTTAGAAGTGATCAACAACAGTAAAATGCTTTTGACTCGACTGATTATGTTCTGCATGATAAAATCTAGCACATGACATTCTTTAGATGGAAATTGTTCAGTACAATTTTGTGTGGTGTCATATCATTTTCATTAAATGACAGAAAAACATTGGTGAAGAGCTGGATTGCAACTCCATCTCCTTTTCTTTTATCATTACACTTTCAACAAGGCTTCCCATATACAATTTCCTTGATAGCATGCAATATGACATTCCTCTGCCTTATATTTTATGGCTTTTGAACCATCTAATCAATGAGGATATAATATTTTCACATATTGTACCGTATTAAATTAATTCGTAATGTCTCAAATTCCATGAAAAATCAAGTAGTGACAATGATGTAGTGAGCCTTGGAAGTTGGGGATGGGTTTTTTTGGGGGGTGGGGTGGGGGGGGCAGCCTATGTGATATGTATGTATAGCAGACAAACCGTTGCATGTGAGAATCTGAAGAACTACTCTAACAATAATATTATCTATGCGATTCACCACTATGACTATATTAGACAAACAGTATCATAATAAGTTTCATAATTATTGAACTATTATTGGAATTATTGCAATTCTCTCTTTGCCGTCTTCACAGACGCGAAGATAAACTCCGAGTACAAAATTGAGCCGCACGATTGGTCCTTGGGAAGAACAGATTCAACAGTCGCTATAGGGATTTGCTTAAGGCTCTCCATTGGTCATTGGCTTCCTGTGAAGGCTTGGATTGAGTAAAAGATCTGTATTATTTGTTATAAGGCCCTGGGGTCTACTGCCCCAGTTTAAAATCAGGATCTGCTCTCCCCATATGAGCCACATCGTGCGCTTAGATCTCAAAATTCAAAAGTATTGCTTGTTCCAAAGACCAGATTCAAACGTTTTGGGGATAGAAGTTTTGGAAAGATCGGTCCACACACGTGGAATGCCTTGCCCCGTCTGTGAGATTTGCAAACAGCTTTGATGTCTTTAAGAAGCTTCTCAAGACTCATCTGTTCAAGAGGTACCTTCTGTCAGAAATTGAACCGAAAACGTAAATGAATGCCCCAATGTATTGTCACACTATTCTTTTACATGGAGTGCATGTGATTGTGTAGGGGTTCATTGGTTGATGATGCGTTTTGTAAATTGTTTAGTCTTATTTATGATCTGATGACAAATTTTTGTTCTTGTTTAGGATGATAAATTTGGTAGATTGTAAATCTTATGTCGACTGGTTGTAAAGCGCCCTGAGGTTTAGGCGAAAGCGCTACATAAATGTTCTTCTTATCTTCTTATCTTACCTTAATATACTTGATGACATAAAGAGATAACATACCAGGTAAATAGGAAGGAAAAAACATTCATAGACTCTTATGGTATAAACATTTTTTAAATAATAAAGAACCAATGAATACAATGTGAATTCAGAGAAAACTCTACCAGGCATTACCTAAAATAGTAAAATCTTTTAAACAGCTAGCTTGATGGAGAGAAACAATTCAGAGCAATCTCACAAATTCTTTATTTAATAAATCATTTAGAACATATTAATGAGCTGGCAAACTGTATTTTACATGGCCTTGTAAAGACCTTAAGCACAATAGTGAATATTGCACAATTAAAAAAAAAAAAAGCACTTTTTTTTTCCTAAGTCAGTGCAGGCTCTTAGGCCCCGAGTGAAATTGTCAATCATCCATTGAAAATGCATTTGGGAGATTGCTCACCCATTAAGTTAATTAGCTTGTAATTGTTATGGGGTTTATCAAAATATCCATGCACATCTCTGATTCTTCACAAGCCTCCACAGGAAATTACAGTACATTCAGATCAGGTTATTCTAGCTTTCAAATCTTGGCAATTTTACTGTCTTTTTATCTTTCACTTGGTGTAAGTCAAAGAAACTGTCAGAGTTATAAATGTTACTATAGTTACATAAGGATGTTAAAAAAAAAAACACACTAAAAAAAAACAAAAAAACCACCGATAAACTTCCGGAGGAAAGTTGATTAAAAACCTACTACAATCTTAAACATCAAGAAAATAAAAATAAAATGTTGTCTTAAACAAGAACAAAATGGGTAACAACAATTTGAATGCTTATGAGTAAATAGCAGATACATGAGACAATGGAAAGGCCATTCAAAATAAAGACAGCTAATGCAATAAGGTTGAAAAATAAAGTTTTGGGTGCATACAGTAGTTGAACTTCAAGTCCCTTTTTGGTTTGACAGATTTTGCACTATGTCATATAATCTTGATCCACAAGGGCATATTAAAGTGGTTTTACTTTGGCTAAGTGCATGCTCATTATCCTGCGATTATCCTGCGAATGATGAGAATCTACATAACAATGAGCTGCAAGAAACATGTAATGCACTATCCATGTGTTTAATATGCTCTCCAAATGAAGACAAAAACATTTATTTATTACAATGGATAGTCCAGATCTTCCTCAAATGGCTTAACCCTTGCACAATTAATGTATAGTGGAGCCAAGGCGATCACCACCACATTCTTTATCCATCACTAGGTTCCTTATCTCATTCCCAAACCAACCAAATCTAGCCTGCAGCATGAAATTGATCCAGCAGAAAATGAACCCATCACAAAACTATTTAAATGGTCCATTTTTCGTGGGGGGGGGGGGGGGGGGGGGGGGGGG
>JAOYNN010118609.1:0-11520 GCA_025770095.1 Goniobranchus kuniei | reverse complement strand
AGTAAGATGTTAGTGTTAGGCTAGTTGAAAGTAAGAGACAGAACAAAAGTAAGATGTTAGTGTTAGGCTAGTTGAAAGTAAGAGACAGAACAAAAGTAAGATGTTAGTGTTAGGCTAGTTGAAAATAAGAGACAGAACAAAAGTAAGATGTTAGTGTTAGGCTAATTGAAAGTAAGAGACAGAACAAAAGTAAGATGTTAGTGTTAGGCTAGTTGAAAGTAAGAGACAGAACAGATATAGATATAAAGGTTTTTCAGATGAAGAAGAAAATGCTTAAGGGGGAAACAGAGGATATGAAATATGTGTTATAAACATCTTTGGTCTCTTTTAAGGGTTTAATAGTGAGTGTTATTCTGTAACATATTTGAGGATTTTGAGGATGAGGTCTTATGTGGATTTGATGAATGTAACAAAAATCTCATGTTATATAATTTTTCATGCATCTGTATCTATATTTCATGTAAATTTTATTCCTGTTTGATCTGATTCGTAAAATTCCAATACTGCATAAGATGCCAAAAGAAACAACAAGACCAAAATGAGTAGAAATGAAACTCATATCCTTACTTGTGTCTGACCTCGTTGAAACAAAGCTGATCCATGAAGGGGTTTTAACAAATCAACTTGACATGTGATATCACGTAATTCCTTCAGGTTTCTCCCATCACATCTAACAGTGACAGAAACATAGTAATATTACTACAACAGAATTGATGATGTAATCTACAAAAAGGTATTCAAACCATATCTTTACAAATTCAAAGTGTTAACAAAAAACGAATTATATCAGGGGTGGAAGTGGACATGTGTGAAACATAACCAAACAATTATATCAAATGTTTTTGTTTGCTAGATTCAAAAATGATTGTTTGGACTAAAACAAAAATTATAATGTGCTCAGTTCTCGGTCCAGGATGAAAGGGGCCCAGTCTTCCAGCATGGCTGTGTCAAGGAGCACCAAACCTAAAAAATCAAACAAACCATCAGCCTGCATATGTGGAAGACATGGAAACAATTTGCTTTATCTTAATGTTTTTTGTTCCCCCCACATCTTTTCTTCTCAAATTTCATTCTTAAGTCTAATTTGAAGAACTTAAATACCTGAGAAAAAAAAAAAGGGAAAAGAACATTGGAAAGAAGCAATTGTTTACCTTCTTTCTTCATCTAATATGAGAGCTCTGAAAGTTTTCTTCACAAAATCCAGGTAGCATGAATATATGGCCGAGTCTTCTTCATCAGGGTATGATTCTATTGAAAAAGAATTTGAAAATTCATATACCTCGTTATTAACTAAATTAAATCATTTTCATTGTATTATTATTATTTGAAGAAGAAGAAGAATTACTCATATTTACATCTTTAAGATTTTATATAGTGGTGTATTTGCCATGATGAAAAAATGCTTCAACAGTTTCTTGGAAGGGGACATCTATGATTTCCACTCTTTTTCTAAAAGAATGTTGACAAAACTGAAAACGACAGATAATGAAATTTTTATCACCTGATTTTCAAGATAGACTAAATTGAACTGAAATTTACATTTTCAGGTTAGGAAAAAAAAATAAATCAATTAAATATTTTAAAACATTTTTTAATGAATTAAATATTTTTATTTTTATATTGGAAAAATTGTTTGATTCATAACACTATATCTTAAACATAAAATATTTCAATTGTTAAAGAAAGATAAATTCATGTTTCTGAAGTTGAGTGGCGATTTTGACATGACCTGTTATTCTTGCTCATATATCTTCATATCACTAACTACATTTCTTACTCTGGATTAATTAAAGACGGAAAGAAATAATATTTTCTATACGTTTTTTAAACCGATGATCAGACACATCCTTCTGATCACTGACACAATAGTCAGAAAAAAATTTCTCCAGTTAAAGGTTCATTATTACAATGTTTGAGGGCAAAAAGATTCACGGTTGAATATTTTTGAGATAAAAAGTTTGAAACATGAGTCAACATTTATCTTAAATGCAAAAAGACGAAAGGAATTTGTTTCCTGTACCTTTGATGTTGGCAACAACTTGTTCCCCAACTGTCCTTAATGCTTTGTCCCTGGAAATCTGCCACAAAGTCAACATAAGATATAAATACATACCACAATAACTTTTCTACAGAAAAATACAAGATACTAACTTTGATTCTTTAAGTATAAGGAAATTCAATGGGATTAATTTAAAGGATAAAAGGGGAAAAAACTCTATGATTAATAATCCATAAGAATTGTTGAATTTGAATCTGTCTGTTTTTGAAAATGAATCTCTAGTCAAAAAGGACTTTCTCAGATTTCTCACGCACCTTATCGTGATCATCGTTGTACAATACACTTTTTACAAGTGTTGATGCATAGCTGTAATAAACAGAAGGAAAGACATGATTATATTTACTTTCACCTCAACAAAGGCCTTAGAGATGAAAAGATGCTTAATGTCAAACATAAATGATGAGCTTTTCTCAAACATAAATGATAAACCTTTCTCAAACATGAATGATGAACTTTTCTCAAACATGAATGATGAACTCTTCTCAAACATGAATGATGAACCTTTCTCAAACATAAATGATGAAATTTTCTCAGACATGAATGATGAAAATTTCTCAGACATGAATGATGAGCCTTTCTCAAACATAAATGGTGAACTTTTCTCAAACACAAATAATGAGCTTTTCTTGCCATATCCAATGCTTGACAACATTTTGATAATGTTTTCAAATATCATCAAGATTTTAAAGAAACTATATGGTAAAATCAAATACCCAATTTTATGTAAACTTTAAACTTGACAATTGTTCAATTCTCTCAAGAATGAACCTCTCACTGTAAAGTCCTTTTCAAGCTGAATCTGCTCATGAGTCTGGAGTTTATCCTAGGTCCTGTAGCATGAAGCTGACAGTGACAAAACTTTATCCACCAGTCTCTGAACAGGATGCTAGTCTACTGCATCCAAAGCTGTACCCCCTTTCATCAGGGTTGAGTGAAGCAACAGGGGTAAATTTTCTTGCTTAAGGAAAAGCTGTATGTGTCATAGCGAGAATTGAATCTGCTACCTCTCCATTTGCAGGTTAAAGCTCTACCACTGAGGTACAGCGTCCCCCCTCATAGTAAGAGAGCAGCTCTAAATCAGTTATCCTTATGGATATTCAACTATCAGAATACATTTTAAAATGAATACCTCAAGTATGGTTTAACCCTGTGAACCCTTGGCTCCCGAGGCTAAACCACCTCCTGGGCTCCTGAGAATAATTTGTGAATGGAATGTTTCAATGACTGCTATAGCGGGCGCTCGGGGATCTGTCTTACTACAGCTTGCCCACTATTCCAGGTGCTCTGGTTCACAGAGTTAAGCAAAATTACAAAATTAAAAAGAATGTTTCATAAATTTATCGTGAGCAATGTTGAATAATAAATTTACCTTTTGATGGCATCTTCCAAATGTTGTGGCGTTGTTTTCAATGGTTCTAAATCTCTTTTACTTTTACCAACAGCACTTTGCAAATCTTGAATGCTTTCGATGATTTTATCAGTAGCCTCTAGGCCATGGTACAAAGCCTCTTCAACTTCTTGCATTGGAACTCTGTCTCCTTCTCCATCTAACATCACTAGAGGCAGGGGAAGAGGAAAACAATATGCCAATTAAATCCTTTCCAATAGCATGTGAGTAAAAAGTAGCATGTGAGTAAAAAGATAATGGTGGACTAGACCTTTGTGAAGGTCATTTTAAATTATTTTGACACCAAAAGTAGTAAAGCTTATATTAATATTAATATACAATGACATGGATTGTTTTGAATGTGATCCACAGATTTTATGTCTTACCTAATTGCTTGTTGCTGGCTCCTGTGACAATGATGTTGAGAGAACTTCTTTGAAGTTGTTTCCGTGTAGGATTTATCACAGTCTCTCCATCCACATAACCCACGCGAACAGCAGCTGAGAATTCAACGGAAATGATATTTCAAAATGTCACTTTTTTCAAGGAACATCAAATGTGAATGATATGTTTTTGTTTTAAAAAAAAAAAAGGGTAAATATTTGCTAGTTGATTTTATCAGGGCTTGGAGATGAATGACTATGGATGAACCAGTATGCTTGGTATAAAAGACTGTTAACTTTTATATACTATATACACTGGGGATTTGGGTGAAATTACTGTTTCTTTCAATGTCTATCAAAAGAATATGATCGGTTTCTGCTCCCAAACATGCCTTATTATAACGAATCTATTTAACAAACATACCAATTGGGCCATGCCATGGTATATCTGATACGGCAAGCGCTGCAGAGGCTGGTAATAAAAAGACAAAAGAAAAGATGGTAACAAACAATCAAACATATTGAGCACATTGATTATATTGATATGCTGACTAATTCGTAGATCTAACTATAGATCCTTACGTTTAATGGTAAGTTCATGTGAGAACTTTAAAATATCTCAGTTTTCCACCGAAAATATAAATCTTATTGAGCTTTAATTCAAATAAAATACATTTATGTTGAATTTGAACCACACATTTGTTCAATCCTGAGAACACAAAAGAGTTTACCGTACAACATAAAGTGTACTTAGTTGGAATACATAAGGCAAGACAATGAGAGAAATACTGAACAGTTAATAGATGGAACGTTGAAGTCTGAGATGGAGAATGCGACACATTCTTGGAATGAACTTGACATAAGTAAAGTTAAAAGTAAAGTTAGTCCCGTATCCATGACTCAGTGTAGGGGAATTAGGGGTAGAGCCCTAATTATACTAGGCAGACGGCATAATGTGGTAGTTTGCCTTTACTTTCCATGCCGACTTTACTTTCGCCAAGTCTAGAAAGACCTAGCTGCCCATTTATACTGCTGGGTGAACAGGGCCCCCCCCCCCAAAAAAAAACACTGCTCGGCTAGGTTCAAACTCGGGCCACCTCGCAAGGCAGTCAGCCGCTCTACCAACTGAACTACCAGACCTCGACATATTAGCATCTAATTAACATGATGGAAAAATGTTATCAGGGTCTAAGCTCCATTTTTGAATTATAAAGGATATGGAGTAAGGTTGATCTACACACACTTCAGACACAAAATAAAATGAAAACAATTCAAAATTAAAAGTAACCCGAATTTGTCTATTTTCTATTAAAGTCATACATGACAAATTGGGAGTCTAGCATTGCCTGTTTAATGTTTACTTAATGTTAAAGGAACACAAAGAAAATTACAAGCTTTTGAAACTAAAAGCTGTAGAAGATCCTCCGAGTACCTGCAAGGATCAGTCATAAATGTGAAAGTAATGAAGGAAATTGCAGCCCTTGCCGGACCACAGGACCCTCTCATAGCCATTGTCAAAATGAGACAGTCATCATGGTTTGGCCCAATCTCCTGACAGAACAACAGCCTTTGTAAAACCATCATGCAAGGCATATCAAGAGAAGCAGAAAGAGAGGCCATCAGAGAAAAAAGCTGGTCTGACAATATTCAGAAAGGACCTTTCTGTCTCCAGACAAAGATATCTCAACAGCCCAAGACAAACTTGCATAGAGAAGACTGTCAGACTGACATTAGTGGCAACAGATCCTATGCCAAGAATTATCACTTTTTGCTACATGGTAGAAATTCCAGATTTTGTGCCAAAAATTGATTTGTTTTGCTTTTTGTGTTTTTTAAAACTTGAATAAGTGATGTCAGATTTGTACTATAAATTGGTCTATTTTTTTTCTAGAAGTTAGAGATGTCAGATTTTGTACAATAAATTGGTCAATTTTTTCTAGAAGTTAGAGATGTTAGATTTTGTACAGTAAATTGGTCCATTTTTTGTAGAATTTAGAGATGTCAGATTTTGTACAATAAATTGGTCTATTTTTTGTAGAATTTAGAGATGTCTGATGGCACAGAAAGGATGAAAGATGTGCGACTTTAAAGGAAAAATAAAACACAAAAGGAATTTCAACAATTAGAAAGGAAATTGTTGTATATTTCTCCCTACCTGCGTTTATGCTGATAACATCAGGATCATTCACACCATCTACAGCCAGGAGATTACACACCAGCTTTATATTAAAAATAAAAAATTAAACAAATTATCCAAATTATGAATTGTGCAATTTTTATACAGGCAATGATTATCAGGGAAACTGGGATCCTAGTTTAATGAAAATAAAACAAATTTTGTACAAATAAAGATAGGGACAGTGGGAAGCAAATAAAACACTTTACACATGATAAACCTGAATACAGGAGGAATGTCTCGTTTATGTTTAACGAAAGGGAGGTAAGAATTAACTCCAAAACATAATGAATGACATCAATGATTGGCAATCAAGAGACTCATTCTGATCTAACATTTAAACAAAAAGCTAAGTGGACAAGTACTCATGAGTGGTGATAAATTTATACAGTCCTATTACAAGCCATGTATGGGCTTTTTTAAGAAAAAAAAAGGCAAGACCAAGGTACCTGAGTGTTAAAATGGTAGCCTTGAGGAAATGCAGGCCGTAAAGATCGGTCTGTTTTGAAAAGAGAGATTACAAAGAAATCTCAAAAATCATAGATCAACACTTAAATACCAAGCTTCACTTTGTACACCTAAACTAGGCCTAATGTGTTAAAGTGTACTGATCATAGTTTACAAAAAAAATCTCAATTCATTTCCTTTTTGTAGTCTATTGATAAATTATAAGTTCATCAAATGTTAAGATTCAACAAGTTTAATTATTGTCTTGTCATGAAGGAAAATTCAACAAAGCAGTACTGATATTCATAAAATGTGACATGAAAATGAGTATTCAATGCTCAGCACTGAATTCATCTAGCTGATTTGCTTCTTACTTAAACTTGTAAAGAATTATTATGCTTACTCAATATAAGCAATTTGTTTTATTTTATACTAGAAGCTTGAAGTAGATTAAGTTGAGTCTACATTGAAAAGAATTCCTCTGCTAGTAAATATCATAATTGCAGACATTTACATATAGATTCCATATCTTGCTTTTTCATATTAGACATATGCATAATATGTAAATGAACTTTGATATAATATAAAAACAATCATATTAGACATATGCATAATATGTAAATGAACTTTGACATAATATAAAAACAATCATATTAAACATATGCATAATATCTAAATGAACTTTGATATAATATAAAAACAATCATATTAGACATATGCATAATATCTAAATGAACTTTGATATAATATAAAAACAATCATATTAAACATATGCATAATATGTAAGTGAACTTTGATATAATATAAGAACAATCATATTAAACATGTGCATAATATCTAAATGAACTTTGATATAATATAAAAACAATCATATTAGACATATGCATAATATGTAAATGAACTTTGATATAGTATAAAAACAATCACCTACGACTCGGCTAGTTAAAATTTCATGCTCAGAAGGTCCAAGCTCTCGTTTGAAGTAATTCGTAGGAATCCTTCCAGCTGCAGCAGCTTTTTGACGGTAATCAACCTGACAACAATGATGATGAGATGATAAAGGTAATAAAATTCCTTAAACATTGTTGAATGTCTGTTATCAATCTCTTTACGTTTTACACATATATATGTTATTAGCAGCGATACGTTAAGGGTAAAAATTGTTCATCTGTGGTGCTACATATGACTCAAAACACATAGCAAATAAATAGGGAAAAAGCCGTAGCCATAATTCAGGTGACCACTATTACATGTTTGTGATGCTCATCCTCATGGCACCCAAAAGAGACTTTGTAAAGAATAGATATTTCAGACTAAAATCACCTTTAAAATATGTTTATAATGTCCATAGCATAGAAAATCTACGAGGAAAGAAAATGCTTACTCTTAGAGGCAAAAGAGACTTTGAAGGAATTTTAATCTCTTATTAAAAATCCTTTTTGTGTATACAGCGGTCTCCACTTAACATCCACATCCTCGGGAGACAGAGAAATGTAGATGTTAGCCGGATGTAGATGTAAGACGGAGGGCAAGGGAACGGCCTATTTACCCATGACAATGTATGTAGCTCAATGATAGAATGCACAATTCTAAAGCAAAGGCGTGGCCAATGTCTTTGCTAACTGTGAGCAGATTAAGTACTGTTTGGCATACCTGTCAATCATTGTCTGGGCCAACAAAATTTGATTATGATGATGCAAAATGAAATGTACAAGCAACACTGCTACATTCAATTTTATGCAGTGGGTGGGCCAGGCAGGACAGGCCGTTGTTAAAATTGTGCCTTCTTTTGTTTGAATGACGAACTGGCGCCATCTCTTCACTCTAGCCAGCGCTTGTAAACTTAAACTTATAGGCTGCTTAATCAATGACCAGATGGTTAGCATTATGCATTCCCCTTATTCCTTATGTCTGAAAAGAGCTACGTTTATCAATGGGTAGGGGGGTCTTTACTAGTGTCATCGCATACTTGTTGTCTGTATGAATGGTTTGTGAGCGAGATGGTGACGAGCTTTTTCTTTTGTTGTGGACGATGAGGCTGGCATTATGCATTTCCCTTTTTAGGCACATCTGAAATGTACAGGCTATCGATCCTTTCAGGAAGGGAAAATAAAATTCAACGTTCTCTCAAAATCTGGATGTTAGCCGAAGTAATGGGGAAAACGTGGATGTTAGAGGAGTAATTTTAAAAGAAAAAAATCTGTATCCTGGAGAAATGTGGATATTAGGTGGATGTGGATGGAAGGCGGGTGGATGTTAAGCAGAGACCTTTGAATTTATTTATTCCATGGCATCTACAATCTTCTACGAGCAAAAAAAATGCTTACAATCAAAGGCAAAAAGGATGCTGTTGTAGACTGTCTCTGGCTGACAGCTGTTACCAGAACTGATGTATTTCCTAACTAAAGAGAACATGACAAAAATATGAAAATTAACATACAAGATCATGAAAAAATCAAATGTATACTCTCTATAAGATTTTTTAACTGTAACATTTTATCTGCCTTCTAACGGTATGAATACAATGCATGTATTCAATGTTTTATCCCCAGTGCTACCGAGCTAAATGCAATGCACAACTTTTTTTTTTTTTAAAAGGTGAAAAATGAACATCAATAAATATTACAAAGAAATATTAAAAGTGACTCATTTTGTGTAAGCTGCCCCTTTTATCTGACTGGGCCAATAATGAAAAATATTTGAAAGTCACTTTTTTTTTCATTTTCTAATAGTTTATACTCAGACAAAACATAACAAATGGCTACAATATTGAGAAAAATGATATTTGACGATATTAGGGCAGACATGTATATTAAATTTGTTTAAAAGGCTGCAAAAAGGTCCCCTCAGTTTATCGTCATTGCACCAAAACTAAGTTGCCAACCAGAGGTATTATTGGCCCTTTCAAATGAAAACAGCAGAAAGAGTAAGGTAAAGCTAATAAATGTAACACAATGACAAATCTGTGCAGTAAAGTTGATTCACCTATTTAAAAGGAAGTAATATCTTTAAAAATTTTTTTTTAAGTTTGACTATGAGGATATCTAAAATACAAATAGAGGAGTTTATGTTAAAATAATAATTTCATTTCAGTGTAAATATACCTACTGATAAATGGTTTTAAATTGTTTCTTTAAATCTTGTGTGCCTTCCCTGCCTTTCATTTTCACTGCTTGAGTTAATTTCCATACTTTTGCGGGGAACGAAAAACCCTGATATCATTTAAGTAAAAATTTGTCATTTAAAATTCAACACATATAAAACTGAGTTCTGGCCAACTTACAAGGCTTTTTAACCACTACACTGTTGACAACCATATTTTGCAGATTTTTACAAAATCATTTCAACACCGCAAAAATGGTGTTCATCATTCACTTCATATTACTTTTGAATGTTTGATCAGTGGAACAGAAACAGAAATTTATATTTAGACATCTGAGAATTTCCAAACCCTCAGGGCATGAAGCTATCTGGGGCTGAATTTTGAATGTACATGTATCAATATCAATACTCAACTCAACACTGATGTAAAAATGTCACAAAGGCCCATTTTAGTCAAATCTCATTCACACATTCTGTGAAATAAAGACTTACAAATCATATGCTGGGAAAAGGGTTTCTAACAATGTTCACGTTAGGTTGCTCAAATTCTCCATTAACAGTATGTGCAAAGTATTGCACCCCAGACACAATTGAATTTGGATGTCCATTTGATTTGTTTTATTAAAAATTTCAATACTGAATGAAAATACTATTACAATATAAGAGAATCACACACAGGTTACCTGCTAGCTAGAGGTTTTTAAATTTTAAAGGATAATGTTAAATTAGATTTTATGTTCAGAGACCTCTGATGTGAAAATTTGGCCTTTTCAGGCAGAAATGAGTTCCTTGAAAATAAAAACCAAAAGAGGCATTGTGAACATTTATGACAGAATGTGTGATGAAAATATCGTTATGTACCTTAGCCACTGCTGCACCATCAGCAAATCGGGCCAATTTGCCAGTTGTGAAAGTCAATACACTGTGGAATATAAATTGAACAAAAAAGTTTCACTCAACTTAAGAAGGTTTGCAAGACATCTTGAATACATCAAAGTTTACAGCAGGGAAGGAATTTCACCAAATTTTAGCTACAGTCTTTATGGCCAATCACAAAGACTCTGGAGTAATGAGACGGGACCTAGGCCTTGTTTATCACTTTTGCAAACCAGCCCAGTCTTAATTTAAATCTGAGCTTTTATATAGCGCTAAATCAAAAAAATTTTTCTCAAAGCACTGAACAAATGTCCCCGACAGGCCATTTCCAACCAAATACCTTCTCAAGTCCATGTGGAGTACGCAGAGATGAAGCCATTTTAAAGGTGCATTTGCTCTGGCACACTGATGTTGTGATTCTCATCTATCTAAGGTCGGGTTCTGAACATGACCAGAGTGTGATGAGGAAATGTATGCACAAAGCCTTTCCCAAGGACTTAACGGTGCCACAGAGTGGCCTGGTTTTGAACTCGGAATCTTGTGGTACAAGTCGAACAACTTGACCCCATAACTTTGCTGCCACAATTAAGGTACAAATTTGATTCTGGTGAATTCTCCAGCATTGATAGTAATTGACTGTGATTTTGATGAATTCTATGATTCCAGTCAAATGTACACACAGAGTGCTTGCTATTTTATTGCTCACATATGCAGGGTGTTCCTCCATAGACTCCCCCAAACTAAACATATCTGATGGTTTAAGCATAAAACCCAAACAATAAAAATGTTAAAAGGAGCGAGAAATGTTTCTCAAATTTTAATGTGAGACTATGACAACTACACCTGCAGACAATCAGGCTATTACTAACGATACTCCAGCACTTGATACTCAAGAGCTCATGCACCTAAAATGCACTTTTACCAAGAGATCTAGCTATAGACTCTAAAGCAGATTTATAACGAATTGAAATAAGAAGATTTAGGTCTATATCAGGGAAACAGAAACTGGTTTGAAACACACACACACACACACACACACACACAGAGAGAGAGAGAGAGAGAGAGAGAGAGAGAGAGAGAGAGAGAGAGA
>JAOYNN010118498.1:0-11520 GCA_025770095.1 Goniobranchus kuniei | reverse complement strand
TGTGCAAGAAAAGGGGGGGGGGGGGGCTTGTGGGAACTACGGTTCAAGATGTATGGAAATATCGTTTGAGGTGCTAGTAATAGGTACGTGACTTCAAAAAACTTTAAATAGCTACTAATTGTTATTGTTAGTAAATTTAAGTATATACAGGACTAAAAAATATGAATATACAGGTAAAAAAAAAAAGTAAAAAACATTTAGCTTCGATTCAAAAAGTGTCCCCCGTGGCGCATGCGCAACACCACTTCCCCCTCTCTCTGCGTGTGTGTGTGTGTTTGTGTGCTTGAGTGGACACGCGCGTGTTTGTGTGCTTGAGTGGACACGCGCGTGTTTGTTTTATGTAAGTGAGTGTGTGTGAGGGGAGTGTCAGACTGATTTTCACGTCATTTGCATAGGCGTAAAGATTAAACAAAAGGATTTTTCAATTTTCCTTGAATTTCTGGCTAATTTGTGACGGTAACTTTACACTTTCACTTTCATTTTCTTGGCATCTTTTATTCTTACCATCTTACTTGCAGAGAATGAAGTTTAATGTTGTGTCACTTGGTACCTTGTGATTGAGAGACCGCCAGAATCACCTGTTTTCTCAGGGCTGGAGGGCGCCACCGACGCGTGTAGACCAAGGTGTTCTGAAGTCCAGCACGTGATGTTGTCGACTGACTGATTCATTTCTATAGGGTGTCCCAAAACCAGTGTACGATTACACCTGTTAATAACATCAGAACTAGTCCGTCAAATAAGATAATCTACATACCAATTTAAACTGAAAAGGCAATTTTTTTCTGTTGGTATCTAATGATTATACAGGTACTCCCATCCGCCATTTTTGACAACACACCTAAGCCGATGGTGGAAGTTCTCGCGTATTCGCATAATTTTGTCGAGTGAGATGGCACGCACATCCCTCCAAAGATTCCGTTTGAGCTCAGTCAGGGTTTTTGTATTGGACTGAGATAGACTCTGACTTTAAAACAGCCTCGCAGGAAGTAATTGAAGGGGTGAAGGGGTTTAAATCCGGATTATGTGAAGGTCAGGGAAAGTTTGAGTTTCTTGACAGGAGAAGATATCCAGAATGAGCTTTCAAAAATGCCGTGCTTGCATTTGTAATCAGTCAAAGCTAGCAGACGCTATAGGTAGAAGTTTCTTTGTTGTTGTATTTTACAGAATGTGATCATGACACAGAATCTGTTACTTTTGGTTCAAAATAGTGCAAACTGTTTTGATTTTTGACCAACAAATAAACATTTCCCTATCAATTGAGACCGTTCACTGTTTTCTGGGACACCTTGTAAAAAGTAGTATCCGGAGAATGATGTAATGGAAACGTGCTGCTGTTTGTTGTCGTAGATTTACGTGATGGATAAAAGGCTTTAGGCACTACCTGAAGCTGCGAAGGAAAAATGAAAATTTCGAATTGCAGTTGATTTCGATATAATCAAAAGCAGATGTAATAATCAGGCGTATTCAGTGACGCTACTAGATAGTAGCAAGTCACTGGGAGTAGTAGAAAAAAATTGAAAATGTCGCATATGAGGATGATGATAACTGTCACGAGCATTGATGTCAGCCGTGCATCCTTGATGTAAATGAGATTTTAACTTTATTCAGAACTAGCACGTTATTTTAAAGTCGATACCGTGAGCGTAAATGAATGTTAATTTACCATTAGACACACGTGATTAGAATTTAACTCACAAGGTAACTTTAGCGGTATCGTTCGTAGAGCGATTCAGTCTGGCCTCAGCCTCCTCGATGAAATGTCGTCTCTGCACTAATCTACGTGTGCAGGTATATTCTTAGGGAGACGACATTTCTTCGACCAGACTCAAAATTCATTATAGATGATTCATTTCTAATTATTTGTGCATTTTTTTCCAAGAAGAAATTCCTATAAAAGAGCAGAATTTATATAATTAATTTCTACAAGAGGAGTTCCTGTGATGGATTTAAAGTTATAATTTATTCAACTCGAGACGGAGTTTCTATGAACATGTTGTTTGGATTCGATTCATGCGAAACTGATTGTCTATTTCTTCCATCGTGTTATTGTCTAATGGGACCAGGATGAATTCTGAAAAGCTCATTTATCCATCGTATGGTTTTCAGCAGATTTACATGCGAACTGAGGATTGGATTTTCCATCGTATGTTATGTCTAACACCATGTTTCGTAGCATCCAGTCATCATGAGTTAGAGAGAAATATAGGGAGCCATAATTTCATAATAATTCAATTTCCTCCTGATAATCGAGATGTAATTTTAAGTAATATCTCAGATGGATTTTCCTGAGAAAGAAGTACATATTATTATATTATTCGCCTTGAAGAAATAATTCCAGGATGAGATGAAAAATAATAATTATTAAATTTATCAAGCTCCATAGTGCAAGAGAAGAAGTAGCAATACAAGAACGGTTATTGATACAGATTATACATCCTCTTCAGTGCCATATATGCATTTGCATTTACGGAACGAGATCCAGCCAACCATTTCATTTAATAAATCATCCGTGGCAACCAAATCAAAACTACCTGCATTGGTGTGAATTCGTATCACCGTTACGACCTGAGAATACCTGACCTGCCCTTTGCCTGCTGTATGTGCTGCTCTGTGTGAGCTGACAACATTACTCAAGTCTGTCCTATCCCTGGGTGCCTCTGTGACGTGGTTGATGTGCATGTACCCCTACTGTGCTATATCTCTGCTCTACACTCCATCCTTCCTCATGTAATAATAATAATAATAATAATAATAATAATAATAATAATAATAATAATAATAATAATAATAATAATAACAACAACAATAATAATAATAATAATAATAATAACAACAATAACATAATAATGATGATGATGATGATGTACAATAATTTAGTTGCATATAAAATTATGCAGTGCTCATTTCAAATAAATTTTTTTTCAATTTGAGCCAGGAGCTACTTTTAATGATGACATTCACTCTCTCACATCCTACAGTAAACTAGCTTAATCCATTGCATTTCAATATGTGATCAATTCTAAAAAGTAAAAACTACGCTCTTTTTAACTGAGTTTTCTCAATTTTTACCACTAAAGACTCATGTCAAAAAGAAAGTGCTCTCTTAATGAAAACATTACCTACCTGGTCTAGAGCCTGACATGAAGTATTTGTATGTCATATGACAGCTGACAGAGGTCTCTCTCAGGACTGGTGATACTAATGTAGCAGGTGACTTGATATTTCCTGAGCCTCTCACAGATCTCATGTAATAACCTACAAAATACAAATTTATTAATTCAACAGATCTATTAAAGCAATACTTTTTTTTGTATTCTGATATCTGTTCTATTTGTTAAGGCTTTGTATTAATGAGGGAATCTAAAAAGTTCTTGGCATTCTAATGGAAACCTGAAAGAAGACCAGCATTAGACATCGCATCATTATAATCATCCTCTCCGGCAAACATTTTCACAAAATAAAATTCATTGCTTTCAGAAAGTATCCTTTCACAATCTTATACATGGCCAAAAGTACAAAAAGTCTGTTATAAATTATAAGTGAAAGAGCTTAAAGTATTTTGTGTCTGTGAGAGTAGAAAAGATGGATTTTCATGATCTTGGGCTCAAAAGAAAGAAGCGATTATGAAGCGGTACATTGGTTAATCTTCTCTACTAGTCTACATATCGGCCAAGTTCTAGATCTACACATTAGACGGTAATACAGCACAGTGCCTCTCACAGGTGCTCTTCTCAAGCCATTTACACCATGTCCCTATCTCCACTTTCTTTAACTTTCATCTTCCATTCTTTGTTTCTATTTGACTTTGTATTTGCCTTTAGCTACACTTTTACATATCAACATCATATCCACTTCCGAAATAATTTTGATGTAAGCAAATTATACTGTACTTAACTAAAACAACAAAATCTAAAAAAGCATTGACAGGAAATTAAATCAATTGTAGGTAAAACGGACATTCCCTGACTAAAAATATATCTATACAGCCTACCATGAGGATTGATATCTCCGTCAGTCTTAGGTTGCGCATAAATGCTAGCCTCTGACCGATTCCAAGCGTAAGGACCATAACTTGTGTCATGCCAGCCACAAAGTGACTTACTAAAGTCACAGGTCCCTGAAGTTTACACATAAGAGAAAGTGATACAATTATAATAAGTCAAAAGTGATAATTTTGAATGTGGGAGAATTGAATTCCTTTTTTACATCAATTAATTTTTAGATTAAAATCACACAATCATTTATAATAGTACTGCTGACAAAACAGATAAGTTACTGAAATTTTTAGTACAATGAAACCATACAGCAATACTGTTTGAAATAACGTGTGAAAGTAAACGAAGTGTAAAAATTAGGCTAAGCCAATGAAAAATCATGGGAGCAGCAGACTTTAAATCCATGATCCCAAACAAAATCTCAGTTCATGAACAAATAAGATCTTAGGAAAACTTTGGTATGTTTGAATAAAGATTGCTATACTCACAATACATAGAATGCCAATGGAAGACCAAATTGATTATCTAATAAATGTAAACAACATGAAAAGAACAAAAACTCTGCATTTTCACAAAGTTGTCAGCTTTTAGGAAGAAAAAGAGCAAGCTAGCTTGGTCATCATTAACCACTTCAGACTTTATGATTAGAATTCTGTTCCTCTCTATTTCTTTATCTAAAGTCTGTAACTTACCACAGTTAGCTTCATCTGATTGATCATAGCAGTCGTAATAAAAGTTACAGACAGAGGATTGTGGAATGCAAGTATCATCTCCACATCTAAATAGGTCACCACACAGACTTTTTGTAGTTGGAGAAGTAGGCATTGCTGTGGGAAGAGATGCTTGAAACAAAAACAAACAAAAAATAAATTTTAAAAAGGAAATAAATCAGTCTAAAGCATTCGAAAAATAATTTAAACTTTAAAATTAGTATTTACAACAGACTCAAGCAAACTATTCCTTTGCCACTAATCTATTCACACTCTTAGTATTTACAACACACTCAAGCAAACTATTCCTTTGTCACTAATCTATCCACAATCTTAGTATTTACTTACTAAAAAAAAAACAAACCAACAACTATTCCTTTTGTAATTAACCATCAGCCCCAAAGTGTACATTCTTAAATTTAGTCTCATCTCTTCATCACAATGAAGTGTATTGTTTAAATAATTTTCCATTTCATTTCAAAGACTTACTCTTTGTGCTGAGCTGACATCCTGGTGTAAGTGATATATCATCCAGAGCTATATCTCCAGTATATGAGGAGCCTACTTCTCCTTCAAAAACAATCTGGAGTGGGAGAAATATGAAGTTAAAATAGTTCTAATTTTTCTCTTTTTCTGGATATTAAGAATATCTTGTAAAGTTCATCATATGGAAAAAAAAAAAGAAGATATATATAAAAGCATTGTACTATACAGTAGATAAAAAAAAAAAAGAAAAAGTTGCATGTGACTGAGATGGGTTTTTTTAAGAGATGATTATAAAAGGAGAAAGGCTGGCATGAGATTTTTACTTTTTTTGAGATGACAATTTGATAAACAAAAACCAACTAGTACATAATGTGATGCTGTTTGAAAATTTCCTCATGATTATCTTTTCTAAATTTCAAGATACACAAACATAAAATTAACCTGAAAATCTGACTTTTCCAAGAGCACAAGATCCTGTCGATTCCACTGCTCTCCTATGTTGCCACTCTTGGTGAATAGAATATTTCTTGCACCATTTACTTTAGACTGGGTGTACACAGTTAATGTACCTACAGTGTTGCCATACATGTGGTAAAAGAAGCGCATCTGAAATGAAACAAATTGTCCACATTAATGAAATGTTATGAATTCAATATAAACACTGAGGCAAAGGTGATATAAGCATGATCATTTTGTAAATACCTTATTTACATGTAAGGTGTTCAAGAGCATCAGTTTGTGAACTATACACAATGTTGGACAGAAGCAGGGAATGCAAAGTTGGATCAGAAAACTCACTTGACAGTCTGAGGCAGCTCTCTTTGTATTTAGATTGGCGGAAATGACTGGACTAAGAAGTCTTGCTTTATCTCCCTTGACTCTGGGCATGGATGTCTCAATGTAAACATAATGACCTGTTCGTTTGGTTTTATAGAAGAAATAAACAAAGTTTTAATTCTGACCCATTTATTCGATACAAAAGAATTGACCACTGCAACAAACAATTTGTGTATATTATATGTATGAATAAAGCTGAATTAGAAAGAAAACTGAGTTCTGGTACTGTGTATCACTAATTAGGCTAGAACATATTTGATTGAAAATAGAGAGAGAATTTGGGTGATATATGAAACTGTGCACATAATATAATTTACTGAAAGTACAAAATTATACACTTAATTATCCTGACTGTGATAACACCATAACTTCTTCAAGTATGCATTATCTTTAAATAGCAATGATCATCTCTGATCCATCTACAAACCTGTGACAGTTCCTTTGGTATGGTCTCGTGTTGGACCTGTGGAGAAGGAGCCTGTTGATCCCTTGGCTAATGACCAATCAAAGTCATCAGTTTTGTCTTCTATCCATTCACCATACCCAAACTCAAAGTTATCTCTCAGAGGATATGAGTCTAAAGAAAAAAAAAGAATATTATATGTGATGGATAATTCATGAGACTGTTATAGCATAAACAACATGGAGGTCTGTGGCTCTGGCAGACTTTGCAGTGTTTTTGTATGGTCTATAGTAGGCACAGAAACAGCTGCAAAATGTAGTTTGAGTTAGGCATTAGAAATACGGTACACAAACACTTCTATGTGTTCAAAACTCAATACTTATTACAAGTGATAGGATAAGTGACACATATAGTTGATTCTACTTACCCAGTTATTATTAATACAGATTAATATTGTGAATTTACTCTTATGGCATTGCAGAAGACATGATGGCTGCTGGTGAGAGAGAAAAATGCATTGAATGATCAGTCATCCAACTATGATGCAGAGCTACAAGCAATAGCTACAGCAATGGAAAAGGCTGAGCTCAAGAATGAGGCTGTCAAACCAACAAAAATATTTGTATTTTCAGACTCACAATATGTTCCAAGGGCAATGGATAATGGGCCAAATACTTCCAAAGAGATCAAACTCCTGCTCAATAGAATGAACGTTATAATGACAAAAAGCTGGACAGAACCAGTCCTTCAATGGATACCAGGACACGCAGGGATTTAAGTAATGAAGAAGCAGACAGACTTGCACAAAAGGGGTCATCCGTTCCACAAACAACTCCGCCAGTGCTATACAATACTGTATGCAGTATCAACAACACAAATGCAAAAGAAGAATGGCTAAACAAATGAGCACAAGGGAAAACAAGAAGAAGGCTTTATCATCACATTTGCCCACCATTTTTAGCTTGAGGACAGGACATACCCCCCTTATTATGCACCTGAATTTTTAAAATCTCAAACACCAACCTACATGACATCTATGCTCAGCTGCCCATGAAACAGTCGACCATATCATGTTTGACTGTACAAAACTAATTGAATTCAGAACATCCCTCCTACCATTTGTTCCAACAATTCAAAATACGCTTTACTCAGATCCTGCAAGTGAATGAAATGATGCCTACATTTCTAACTATGGTATTGGAATATTTTTGTGATCTTGTAAAAAAAACGTGCAACGTGAATTAATTATTCTATTGATTGCACTCAAATATGGAAATACCATTAACATGTTGTTGGTAAAGTTTCAAATTGAAGTTTGGCAAAACTAATGTTTAGTTTTTAACTAATGTTTAGTTTTCAAGTTATTTGAAATAAAAGTTTATGACAATTTAATTGAAAGGAATAAATGTGCCAACCTGCTAAAGAATCAAGAGACAAAAAATTTACATTGGCTAAAAACAGGACCAATTCATTACTTACCACAAGATGCCTCATCACTTCCATCAGCACAATCATGTGAAAAATCACATAACTGGTTTAATTTCACACATGATTTATCGCCACATGGAAATTCATCTGGCTGACAACTTTTCTGAGGGGCTGATGATAAAGCAAAACCAAATGCAAATATATAATCAAAATGACTGATAATGACATATTTTTAAAGCCACCAAATAATGTTAAAAAATGATATGTATTTGCTTATGAACTCAGAAGTAGCATGAGTTGATTTAATAAATGGATGTTGAAGATAAAATTATCCTTGATACTGCTCAAATTGATTCTAAAACATTGATTGGAGGATAGAGAAGTGAAACATTTTTCAGATAAGGAGGAAGAGTACAATTTTGTTAGACAGTGCTTCTTCTTAATTAAGGCATTAAGGCATAATTGATTTCATTCTTATCATTAGGAAAGACATCATCTTACCTGGATAATTACAATTAATGAAAGAAATGTCATCAATGGCAATATCACCAACCACAGAGAATGAACGTGTTCCTTTAAATTCAATCTTAAAGAGAGGAACAAAAGGGAAAAAGATGTAGAAGGACAGACTAATTTTTTCAGATTAAAGTAAATTAATTCAAATCATAATGATATCGATTTTAAACACTACTTTATTGTTGTCAAGAGCATCAAATTTATGTCTATCAAATATAATCTAGCATATTTTCAATGAAATGATCTTCAACCTCTAAATGGGAGCCAATGAAAGGGTAGTTTTCCAGGAAATTTGTTAACATTAGTTTTATTTCTATACCATGGATAAACTGTCCCTATACAACAAAACTAGAAATCAGAAGGTAGGCATAAATAGATTTTTGCACAAGAAATATATAATGGCTAAAAACTGAGGGGGGAAATAACATGAAAATTTTCACAGTTCAACAGTCACTGCTGCTGGCTAATTCTAAATATCAAATAGAAATTATTACTCTTTCCATGATTAAACTGAAAATGCAAATAAAAAAGCAAAAATAGAATAAACCAATGAATTTTAAATTTCTTGCTGAAGGCTGAAATCAATTTGTCATGTAATGATAATGAAACTGGTCAATAAAGGAGAGGATTCAATTCAACACTATTCAAAGTCAGATTACAGTTTACACATTACAAGGAGCATGTAGGTAGCTTATACCAAATCAACACTCAGTATCCAAGACCAAATAATTCAGCGAACAATCACTTTGTAAAATATCAGCAGCAACTATCACATCGATGTTTCTTAATCTTAATCATCTTCACTGCTAAAGCATAGCTTATGAAATTAATAAAATATTTTCCTCTAATAATACTGCATACATCCTTAACTATACAGACAGACATCAGGGCAGCTCACTCTAACTGAAAAACCACCACCGTTTAGTTGAGGCCAGCTGAAAGCCATTAATCAACTCCGCCCGGCTACCTGCTCGGGGTTACTAGCGGTCATGTGCATTTCTCAGTACCCGCTGTCAGATCAAAGGCATTGCCTGAAAATTGCATAAATTCTTCCCTTTGCTACAACAACATTATTGCTCCAAAATTTCATCTCTTTGTTTCTTTCACTCATCCAATACCACTACTTGGGTCCATTGAAATTTCAACATTCTAGTGTTCGTAGTTTTTGTGAATTGCGCTTTTGAATTCTGTGAGTAAATTTTTCAATTTTGTTATGACATCGCTGTAATTAATGTGTATTACAAAAGCCTTATTGAAAGAGAAGATACAAGTTATTATGTTACCAAAAAATCTTTGAGAAAGCCCTATTCTATGTCTGGTTCTAAGCGGTTTATGATCAAAGTTCATACTGAATCTTAAGCCATTTATAGTATAATGTGTTTGTGTGTGTGTTCAGCTCTCAGTGTGTGTATTGTTATGTGAGCACATGGAATTGCCAATTTTCACTGGCTTCACAACACTTAAACTGTTCTATCTTGAAATATTATAGAGCTTTCTTAATTCTTTCAAGCAAGTACATTTATGGATGTTTCATGAATCATCTGTGCAGGTTTTAGAAAAAAATGTATGTTAAACAACTCAATTATGATCTTTAATAATTATGCATTAGATGAAAACAAGTAACCAAAAGTAGGTCCTTTTCAAACGTCTGCCAGGAGAAAATTAAGCGCTTTTTGTAAGTCTTTTCTTCCATAGTCAGCAAGAACAGTAATTCAAAAGGTGACCTTCACACGTGTGCACATTTGCCGATTGTAGTTACCTTGGGAGTTAGAGAGTGATATTTGAACCCATTAGTAACAGCCACCAGCCTTTAGAAAGCTTCATCTCCGACAACAGACTCATGTGCGCCTTCTGAGTTCGGTCAGCATGACCTAGTACAGGCGAGCAGGATAACTAAACGGAGCGGTCTAGCTATGCCGTGAAAGGGAGAGAGAGAGAAAACAATAGACATAGAAAGAGACAGACAGTTTAAACAAAGCCCATAATGCTTCTCACGTGAACATGACAAACGATTACATAGCTAACATACATCAAAAATGCGACAGACAGCAAAATGCAAATGCCCTGGGACTAAATGCCAGTCACAGGTGGCAGTACTAGATATATACATAATAATACATGATAAAATTTTACATTATAAGGAATGAGATACCTTGTGTCCAATGTAGTGAAAGATGATGAGGAGATATTCCTTTTGATATAGAAAGCACAAACAGATCTTGATGGTGCTGAGATATTCCAATAAACATTTTGTGAACAGGTTTGTACAAGCTTATGGCACAGCATGGGTTTTAATCTCAAAACAAACATTTTCAGATCAGTTTTGATTCAACTGCTTCGGTTACAGAAGTCTATTACAAGTAACAAGTTTCACCTTGGGACTGAAGAGGGATATGGGTCTAGTTCTCACTCAGTCATTCAAGTGACTTGAGCTGAAAGATCTACCTGTGATTCTTAATACAAAGTCATGCCGACACTCTAAAAGTTGACTTTTTAATGCCGACACTCTAAAAGTTGACTTTTTAATGCCGACACTCTAAAAGTCGACTTTGTACAGCTGGAAATGACAACAGACGGCAGCAGCAGCCACGCTAGAACTTCTGAAACGAAAAGACAAAATTGACAAACACACAAATTATGCTACTTTTTCAGTGTGAATGCATTTTACATATAAATAAAAATAATAAATAAGGAGTTAGATGTATGATATATTTCATCTTGTATGATCGTATATCATTTATATTTTGTCCCATTAAACACCAGACCAGTTGGCCATTTCTCAGAGAAGTGGCGGGGGGGGGGCAGAGGTGTCAGAGAAAGACAGGGTTAGAAAGTGTGAATGAGTACTTGGCAACAGCAGGGGTGGAACCAGGCCACGAACTAAAAAGCCTGAAATTTTTTTCATCCCCCAAATTGCACTATTATAATATTGTTACATCACTATTTTGGCGTGTATGTATATTTATCGGTGGCTAGGTAGCTCAGTTGGTAGAGTGGCTGACTGCCATGCGAGGTGGCCCAATTTCAAACCCAGCCAGGCAGTGAATTTTTTCCGGGGCCCCCTCTTGACCCAGCAGTATAAATGGGTAGCTAGGTCTTTCTAGACTTGGCGAAAGTAAAGTTGGCGTGGAAAGCAATGGCAAAC
>JAOYNN010118387.1:0-11520 GCA_025770095.1 Goniobranchus kuniei | reverse complement strand
ATTATATATAGCTAATTGGTGCAATTTGGATGCTTGGTATTCCATTCAAGAGAGTCTCTTGTTATGATTACTTGCTTTATTCTGGTTGACTGAGGGACAAAAGAATTTTTAAATCTTTCAGTTCTGCATTTGTGTGATAAAAACCTACCATTACTTTGTTGCTCAAAGGGTGCTCTGGATCTTTTAAAATTTTTATCAATTTTAAAAAGGCACTTTGTTCTATACAGATCGTGGAAGTGTGGTAAATACCTTTTTAACTATCCTATCAATGTTATCAGAGTCTTTTTTTTTTTCGTAACATTTCCATCCCAACATGAGATGTTGTAGGATATCATGTTCTCTATGATCTACATAATATATAGATAGAGTGTAATTCTATTTTTCAGAAGAACTTGATGTACACAGACCTGGCGAGATAGATCGAATCAGAGATTGAAATCTAGTTGTATTATAGATAGAGCGTAATAGTCGAATTACGCAAGAGCAATATTCTGCGTGATATGGGGAATATAATGTAGATCTATTACAAAAACTAAGTAAACAATAGTTGAAATACGCATAATGGTGAACAATATTTGTGAGATATGAGCAATGAACTGGAACAGTACCTAATGAAGAATGGCAATTTCTATTTTTAGATAATTGTCGAATTACGCAAGAGAATATTTTGCGAGATATGCGGATAACCCATGAGAGTATATCGTGAGGTATGAGGAATGAACAATATTGTAATCTAGATCTATTGAGTCAAAGTTTACGCATGACAGTATTTCACAAAATATGACGAATGAACAATATTTCGTGAGATATGAGGAATGAACCACAACAGTACCGAATCAAGCTTAATAACATTTTTTCCAGATAATAGGTGAATTGCGCAAGACAATATTTCGCGAGATAGAGCGAAGGTCTAGATCTAGATTTATTACGAATTGTATGAAGCAGTTGTTTTGTGTTTGGGTTTTTTTCAGAATAGTCGAATTACACCTGACAGTATTTCGAGAGAAATGAGGAACGAACGATATACTTATTATTATAATCTAAATCTACTACAGATCGAAGTAAAAACCTTTTTTGGGATAAAAGTCGAATTACATATGACAGTATTTCGTAAAATATGACGAATGAACAATATTTCATGAGATATGAGGAATGAATCGCAGCAGTATCGAATGAAGCATAACAATTTGTTTTCAGATAATAGTCGAATTACGCAAGACAATATGTCGCAAGATATGATAAATGTAAACTAGATCTAGACCTATTACAAAAGCGAAGTAAACAACAGCTGAATTATGCATGACCGCGAACAATATTTTGTGTGATATGAGGAATGAACCGCAACAGTACCGAATGTAGTGTAACAATTTTTTTTTTCTGGTAGTTGTTGAATTACACAAGACAATATCTCGCGAGATATGAGGAATGAAGAATCTGCCACAACTCAATTAATGGGAAAGCTCCTCTTTACCTCAGGGAGCTTATTACAAATTATGAACCTCCTAGAGCCCTTAGATTTGGTGAGCAGAAACTTCTCAAGATACCCAAAAAGGATAAAAAAGAAATTATGTGAAAAATCATTTAGCCAGTATGCCCCTTACATCTGGAATTCTCTTCCTGGGCTTCATCATGCACCTTCGGAAGAGGGTTTCAAGAAGAATCTGAAAACCTTTCTTGTAAAATTGTTCTTGGTCAAGTAACTTTACATACATTTACATGTTTTAGCCTACTAGTCTCTGTTTTGTATGTGATTATTATGTATTGTATTTAGATTTATTGTGTAATTCATGTAGCGATATGTTATGATTATTGAAACTGTTATGCGCCCAGAGCTGTTAATTTTAATGGGATTGGGCGCATTATAAATGATGTATTATTATTATTATTATTATTAAAAGATATGAAAATTTGGAACATAGTTCATTGAATGAGTGTTGCGTTACTTTTGCTCATTACTATGTGTAGGTAGATAAAGGAGTGGCAAACACACTGCCATGCCACTGATAATAATTAATAATAATAATAAATGGCACTTATATAGCGCTTTACCCCATTAAAAACAGGCTCTAAATGCTTTACAATAACATTTAAAGCAATACATATGGCCTAGGACATGCATATAAAACACAGTTGACATAAACATAGTATAACAGTGACGGTAGAACTTACTTGGTAAAACATAATACAATGAACCATGTCATGTTTAAAAATATCAGGACGTAAAAAGGTAGAACTTTAAATTTGATTGTAATTCGGATAATGAACTAGCACATCCATTGTGTGAGGGGAGTGAGTTCGAAAAAAGAGGGGCAGAAAATTTGTAAGACCGCTCGCCGATTTTGCGAGTTATTTTAGGTTTCACAAGTAAGGATTTATCACAATTTGATCGCAGATTTCTTGCAGAGGAATAGATATTCAAAAGATCTTTGATATAAATAGGATTGTCAGAAGTGAGAGCTTTGTAAACAGTAGTGCATATCTTCTTATAAATAATTCTCTTCTCAATGGGTAACCAACCAATTTATGGAGGAGGGAGATTGCAGATGCAAATTTATCTTCCCCTAAAATCAATCTTGCAGCATTATTTTGGACAACTTGAAGGCTTCTTGTGTATTCTTTTGACACATTGACAAGTAAAGCATTGCAATTGTCCAATTTTGTTAGAACAAGAGAATTGATTAACAATACAACGTGAGTAGGAATAAGATGACAGATTTTACCAATCTTTCTTAAATCCATATATATATATATCTAATCATATGATTTATCCAAGTTGTTTCTCAGATTTGACAACGTTCACCACGACAGTCTGCCAGCAGTAAATCAAGTAAGATTTAAACCATGAAAGCGCTGTCCTGCTGATTCTGATGACTTTCTCGAAACGCGCCAACAAAATGTCGTGATCAATCATGTCAAATGCTGCGGATAAATCCAAAAGACACAATAATATTGACTCTTACTATCAGCATTTTTAACAAGATCATTAAACACCCTAATTAAGGGCAGTCTCTATGCTATGACCTTCTTTATAGACCGATTGAAAAGGTTGTTCTAATCCATTGATCTTGAGGTGAGCTGACAGTTGATGAAGAAGAACTTTATCTAATAATTTTGAGAGAAATGATAAATTTGAAATGGGTCGATAGTTGTTCAGTTCGTTTGGATCTAATGATGTTTTTTTAGAAATGGGTCAACAAGGGCAATTTTGAAACAATCTGAGACGACGCCACTTATGAGGGAGGAGTTGATCAAAGCAGTGATGGATGGCAAAGGTGGGTCGATGCAGGCAGGCATGAGCTTGCCTGGAAGGGGGTCTAGGTCATAGGATTTGATTGGGCTTTTGAGTACAGTTTCCTAACGTCTTCAGTGAACGGTTCAAAAGTGTCGAGTTTCTGGCCAGTAAAAGAATAGGTGTCTGTGAAATTTTCAAAATGGTCCAAGTTGTTTCTGATTTTGTGGACCTTTTCTGAGAGAAAGGTTGAAAATGCAGATGGTAACATGCTTTCCTCAATGTTATTGGGAATAATTGGACACGTCACACGACCAAGCAGTTCGTTGCACAAGGTGAAAAGCTGTTAACATGATTTGGTTTCATTGAATGTAGATATGTAATAGGATGATTTGGCTTTCCGGACAGCTTTCTTCGGGTGCTGGAGACAAGACCTAAATATTTCGCGATGTACGGTCAGTCCTGATTTCTGATATTGTCACTCATCTTTGCGACGTTTGGCTTTGGCATCTTTTACATCCTTTGAGAACCAAAATGCATTTTTCCTTTCGATAATTCTTGATTTAAGAGGAGCATGTCTATCAAAAAATCTGTGTGATGCGCTCATTCCATCTCTCAGGCGTCAGGGGCTCCACTGTTGACAGCGATCTGGCGAGTTCCATGTTATAGTGTAAGTTGTCTATGTTTTTGATGTGATGCGATGTTAGGTTTTTTTGCTTGTTGTGGACACGGGATGTTCATTTCAATGTGAATGCCATGGTGGTCAGAAATGGGAAGACTTGTGATGGTTGTTTGTATGGATTGTACAAAATCATTTTTCACATTAACCCACTCTATGATGTGTCCTGCATTTTGGGTTGGAACAGTGTGTCATGACATGTTGAAAATTCTGTCATGTAATTTTGCCGTTGCTTTTACATTGTCATAGTGAAAATTGAAGTCTCCAAGGATTATTGGTATACATCGGAGCGTATTCATTGATGAGAGAAGATTGTTAATTTCGTTTCGAACTGTAGGGATCGATATCTTATTTTTCTTGTCCGCTGGAGGTCTATAGGCAAACAAAATCATGTCGGACTGTATTTGGAAGGTAGAGTTTCAAACAAACAACTTCGAAGGTGGCAAATTTTTTACACGGCTCGTACTTAATATACGGTACAAGGCTGCCCTTAACTGTGGCGGCAATACCACCTCCACCAGAATGTTGATGTGGAAAGGATTTCAGTGTATAGCCAGGAGGGGTCATAGCTGCAGTTGTTGGTTCATCTCCATTTGGTCTCAGCCACGTTTCAGTAAGATACAAAATATCACGTTTATTTTGAACCACTTGATGGTAATTAGGTCAGTTTATTGTGGCATGATTGACAGTTGAAATACAATATTGATAGTTCCTTGTTTTGTTTCCATCTGTGAGTAGGAATGACTGACGGAGGTGGGGGGAACAGGATGGTTTGACTCGAACTTCGGGATGGTGGCCGATAATTGTTGTGATACATTTTTGTTTACCACCGTGGCAGCCGCATTGGGTGTGTTTAAAAATAGATTCATTGTTGTAAACCATGAGAAAAGTTCTCAGTAAAATAAACTCCAGGTAAAGGTGACACAAAAATGTCAGTTTCAAAAATTCCATTCCTTGACCAATTTAAGAAATAAAATGTTAGATATTAACTGCACTGTTGAAAATCCAGAAAGAATCGATAAAAAGATGAAAAAGTATATCACAGATATCCAGTGCAGCTATTGTCACTGAAGAGAATCTGAAAGACCTGAAAGACCATTAAATTGGTCCAAAATCACTGAGCAAACAAACAGCTGCCGTCACGGCGCATTACACAAGCGTCAAAGCAAGGAACAATCATCTAGATATATGGCAAGCTCAATGACCAGCAAGTCCTGGCCACATATCACATCACAGTGGACATTGAGTGATTTGATAGGCTGCTGGTCAAAATGTACAGGTGAGGGTTGATTTCGGCCATGCTTATTGACTTAAAGTCATGCAAAGATTGGCTACCAGGTGTTCGGGTCTTGGCTATGAAGATTTTAATCACTGAAGACAACACCCTGGATGCAATTTTGTCAACACATAACTAATTCTGCAACTGACCAAAGTTGGTTAAAGGGAAGGTTGTGTCATTGGAATGCTTCTTGTAGGATGGTTCAGTTCCTTGTAAGCAGGAGATTGGTGAGCTTTGATATAATTGTAACAAACACAGTCAGTAGTGGTAACCATGCCTGTTTTTGCCTGAAATTGGAGGAAGTGAACCCAGCACACATCATGTGAATATAAAGGGAAGAAACAATAGCATACTCTTGATTTAAAACAAAACAAAACTATATAGATCACTTTAGTACAGTAGTAAGGAGAATATTGATTAACTGATGATAGTAATGAAAAGTATCAAGAGATACGTCATAACAAGCTACGGTAGCTGTTATTCCCATGTTCCAGAAACCAAATTTTGTTAAACAACAAAGATTATTTGTTCTTGTTTATAGATTGTTTTGGTTAATTTTTTTTTAATTTCCAGATAAAGTGTTTGAAAAAATATTTTTACTGTGAAATCTTCTAAAAACATTTTTTTTTTAAAAACTCAAGATAAAATATCCAGTTATTAGAAAATAATATAGTTTTCACAGATTTTCCCCCAGGGGGGATAGAGTTTTACCTCTTGGCCCTAGGACTATTTCTAAAAAGGGGGCTTTTGAACAAAATTATGAAAAAGTACATAAATATATAATTAATTCATAAATAGAATTAGCAGGTCCTCAAGGGCTTTTGAATACATGTACAAATGGATGGAGATGTATGATGTTACCTTTATGTATTTAGCTGCATTGATGCTATCTTGAAAATGTGGGAAAATGGCCCAGTGCTCAGTGAGTTAATGTATGCTATGATGTCAATGTTATTTTTTCTCATTGCGTTTTATATATTGTGTTATGACCTTGTTATTGTGTTATGTTGTATTATGATATTTTCTTATGATATTCTCATTGTGTTATGATCTCGTCATTGATCTGAGATGTTGTTGTGCTGTATTCCACCCTGTTTCTTTCATCCCCGAGCCCAGAATGCAATGACAGCCGTGAGTGTTGACGGTGACAGAGGTAGATGTCTACTGGTGTTTGGTATCTCTACTGCAGACTCAATCAAATTAAATATAATGCGGGCGTTTACGAAAGAATAAAACAAATCATACTTTTTAGAAAAAAATGTTTTTAAGTAAGAATTTGAGGGGAAAATCTAGGAATAGGCCTCCTGACGAATCGAGTGGCCAGCCATGTTTTTGTGTTTCTGTCTTTGTAATGATTACCCTAACATGGCGATGTCAGACTGCTTTTCATTGGTCGGGATCCACCTACATGACAATATCAGACATCCTTTCATTCGCCCGGGGTCTGCATATCCTCGGAGGTTACGTAGACCCTTCGAACCAGAAAAGAGTAGGAAGGTGACAAATTGAATAATACAATACTATTATGATAGGGCTAGCTACACATACAGTATCCAGTGCAGAAGTTTTTGAGTCTTTTATCATTCTCCATTCTCATGATGTGGCCAAGCCAGTGTAGTCGTCTTCTTTTGACAGATGCTGAGAGCTCCCATTGCTCCGTTAGACAGTATACTTCTTCTTTTGCTATTCTGTCTCTAAATTCTCTACAATGGCACCTCAGGTGAAAGGTAATTAGTTTCTTTTCAAGGTCTTTGTGAATTTGCCATGTTTCAGCACCATGCGGCAAATTGGATGTTACTACTACTACTACTATTTTTACTATAGCTTCATATATCTGTATGCATGATTTTAGTTTCAGCTTGTTTGAATTCAGGAAGTGTGATTATAAACGTCTAAAAACCAATCCTGCCTTTCTTATTTAGGTGACAATTTCATTCCTTGTGCTGCCATCTGGTGTTAATGTACTTCCAAGGTACACACAATGAATTAGTGATCTTAACTTTCATGGTATCTATTTCAATCTGTGGTATTTGTGAATCTTCTATTTGCATAGCTTCACATTTTTTTCCATTGAATCTCAGTTGCACTTTTCCTGCCAGGTCTAGTTTAAGTCATGTACTGCAATGGTTTTCTGATGTTCCAAAGAGGGCGATGTCATCAGTAAAGTCCTGTCATTTTCATTTATCTCAATGCTGTAGTCTTTCTTGTCTAATTGGCTCAAGAGATGGTCAATGACCAAAATGAAGAGGCAGGGTGACAATACACAACCCTGTTTTACTCCTGTTTGATGATAAATTCTTCAGTCAGTTCCTGGTCTACCCTTATTCTACCTGTTGTAATGTTGTAAATGTTGCTTGCATTACTTGCATCATTTTTGATGGAATACCGTAGATTCTTACAATTTTCCGTATAGCCTTTCTGTTTATACTGTCAAATGCCTTTGAGAAGTCAGTAAAATGTACAGTAAAGATGTATTAAATTGACTTGATCTCTCAATAATCCATTTAAAGGTAAAAATGGCATCAGAGCATAAACTGCCCCCTATGAATCCCAATTGCTGCTCTCTGAGTTTTACATCTATTGCTTTTTTTATTTGTTTGTGAATGACGATGTTCAGTACTTTACTTGGTAATGAAAGTAGAGTAATGCCCCTCCAATTTGAACAGTTTCCTAAGGCGGGCAGCTAAATATGACAATGCAAACACATAATGTATATATAATATATAATTTTCTTCAGCACATTCCCTTGACTACAATTACAAAAGCAATCAGTGGGACTCTGTTACCTAAGTGAGGCATTGCAATATTGAAATTGTGTATGTGTGGTTTTTTTTCTTTGTTTGTTTTTTTTTCTCTTATGAACAACAGTATTTAGGCAAGTGGGAACCAATGACTTCAATTTCAAGCTTTGCGGCCCCCCTCCTCCCATGATTAGGTAATATGTGTGCTTTGTGAACACTATGGATGTTGATAAAATTGCGCATGCATGATTTTGTGTAACTTACTTTAACCCTTTAGAGGACAGGTTGGCCAAACTCGGCCACTATTTTTTTTGCCCCCGAGTGCACAGGTCAGCCAAAGTAAAACTGCTTTGAACGGTCAGCTCAGCCAATCTCGGCCATTAATTCCCACTTATCTTTCACTCCCCATTTTCATAGAAAACGTTCTACATCTGGTATTAAAATGGTCATGATCTCAACCCAAGATATTCTGTGATGTTTTAACCATGTTTTGAGTTTCTTTTTTTATTTTTTTTATTTACTTAATACGTTTGTGTCATTGTGATCATTTTTCATGAGTGGCTGTGCACTTCAATGAGGATTTAAAACTATTTCCGGGAACAAATTGGGAAAATAATTAAGGCCAGTTTTGAATCATTTAAAACAGTATAATTGTGTCATGCCTTACTTTGAAGTAAGGTTTAATTGTTCTCTCTTTGTCTCTATTTTTTATAGAAAAGACACAAGCACAACACATTTTCATAGACAACTTTAAAAAAGGTTTTAAACATATCATAAGTGAAATTGTTTTCACATATACATAGAATTAGAATTCAAGAACACAGGTGTAAATTTCCAAATCAACATCTCAAATAATGAAGTTATGGCTAATTTATGAAACAACCCTCTAACCTGGCGATACAATGAGAAAATATAACCACAGCGGGCAGGCTGAGCCTGCAGGAAGGTAAACCTTCAGCCGCTGCTCCACTGACCTAATTTTGACCATGAAAGGGTTAAAAAAAAGTGGTGGGGCAGTTCAAGGCAGCGGGAGACAGAATAGCCAATGGCACTCTTTGACTACATGAGATGGGCTTTTATCATTCTTGTACTTGTAGAATTATCACAGGGTGTGGGATGGAGATTGCATCACAAAGTAAAGTGATGCTAACTTGGCTGAGGAAAAGGGCGAGAAAAAACATGTATATTATAAGAGGGGCCTGCAAAGGCTCAGGGTTTATGCTAATGACAATGGACCAACATCTGACTATGTCAAGAGTCACAAAAATATCCTTTTGGTAACACAAAGGCCGATTTTTATTTTTACGGCGTAGCTCTCTGAATGTGCCATTATAACTGAAAGAAGGGTTAAAGAAGCGGTCATACCAGAACTATTTAATTTCCGATTGGCTATCTTAATAGAATTTTTTAAAAGGGGTGTTATAAAAGCACCGTTATACCCAGATTGTCATTGTAACCCGCCTTTGTAATTGGACTTGACTATACTGTTCTCAGTTGTTTTCTTTGGAAAGCGTTGTCTTTGTTCATGCCATTTTTGTTATTGCCCAATTTCCATTGATAATCTTCATCATCAATTGTGGCTTGTTGTGAAGGCCTACTGTGCCATGCTGATCATCTCTCTTCATGTCGGTCTGTCTTCTGCATTTCTTGTGTATTGTGAATTTGTTTTGATGTTAAATGTTGCTTGTCTTAATAAAGCCTTCACATGTGGTATGTTGACTGAAGAGGTTCTGATTCCCTCAATCATATCAGATGTTCCTAGTCTTTCAATGCCATTTAGTCTCCATGTGACCAAAAAATCTCATGTTTCTCTTTCTGATTTTTATTGGTAGTTCTCTTCCATTGCCTATTTTTTCTAGTACTTTTGTGTTTGACAATTTTACAGTCCAGTGAATGTTGAGTGTTTATCTGTAAATCCACATTTCAAATGCCTCTAATTGTTTTCAGCAATGTGAATCTTAAGTCTTTGTTTCGAATGCATTTAATAGTGTGGATAGAACATATGTCTATGGTATTTGAATTTTTGTAGACAATTTCAGTTTCGTATTTGAAAGAACAGGTCTCATTCTGTGAAATGTGTGTTTTGCCAGAGCTATTCTCTGTTGTATTTCCATGCTGTCTTTGCAATCTGCTGTTATGATCCTGCCAAGATATTTGACTTTTCTTATTTGCTTCATTTTTTTCATTTACTTAATAGATTAAATGTAGATTGTCATCATATTTGTGAATTCCCACGCACTCGGTTTTTTTTTTTTCATTTAGTACTAGACCATTTGCCTTGCTAATGACCACTAACAGACGTCTATCTTTGTCACTGTCAACACTGCATTCTTTGTGGTCTGGGCTTGGGGATGGCAGATTTGAATGGCATGGCTATCATTATCCTGTTGATAGGCATTGTGAAGAAGTGCCAATCCTCCTCTCTTTTAGGGTTAGTCAGTGCAAGTTGATCCTATGCGACTGACCAAGCCTCCATCAGCGGTATCACTCATCAGCAGTATCATGTCACATACGGTATGACTGAAAGGGGTAGGGACAATTAATTGTTAGAGAGTTTGATAGAATAATAATTATAATCTCCTTACCCCCACCCTAGATGATTATTTCTGAATTTTCCCAACTTACTTCCTTTTTGTCAGTTTGCGACCTGAACTTACCTTCTCTTCCACTCATTCATTATTGACCATCAATGGATGGGATGTTAAGAGTGTTGTAGAGATATCTTTTGGCTTGTTGTGAGCGGTATTATTCGATAGTCTTCCTTTTCTTTTTCTTTTTTTCTGGCGGGTCGATTTCACTTTGGAAGTGTATACTATTGTGTATAATAATATTGTAACCAATTAGTAGTTTTTTCATTTGTTATTGAGGTGTTCATTTCGGTGTTGATATATGTGCCTTCTTTATTGTCTATTCATTCATGCATAGTTTGAGTTTATAATGTAGTGCTGTACTTGAACCTAGCTTAAGGCTATCAATACTTTTCTGATATCGAGCTTCACTATTACCCGTTCATAAATCTAGTGATTTATCAGTGTGATGCGGCGGTGTTATCTAGCCATCATAATAATTTGTTCACTAATATCATTGTATTTCTCTCTATATAAAACAATAGCCAAGTGAGCTGGGGCTTCAGTTTCACTTTCAGATACATTACATACTTCTAATACAAAACTTTGATGAAAGCTTTAGATACTTTCAATACAAGCTTTTGCTGAACATCAGAATATTATCAGTAACAGTTTATTCTATACTTACGAGGCAATTTATAGAGAAATTCCTACACCAGTGCCAGAGACCTTTACTTTATATTAAGAAAAAGAAAAAAGAAACATTATTGATTCTGAACAGTCTTATCACACATTTTATTTACATGAACTGGACTTTGTCGAGATTAAATAGGGAAACAAGAGAATTCAAGGAACTTTTGAATATTCCTATTTAAGCGCTTCAAGAGTTTTCGGATTTACCGAGAAGGAACATCTCATTGGTCAGGTATGTGAGTTTGTATGAATGTGTTATCATTTCATCATTCATCTCATAGAATCATCATAGATGTTATTGTTAGTTAGGGTCATCCCTGGTATTGTAACTT
>JAOYNN010118276.1:0-11521 GCA_025770095.1 Goniobranchus kuniei | reverse complement strand
AGCACATTAGGGACATGGACGATTTTCAATGTTTTAAATCCAATTTGAAAACTTATCTTTTTAGATTGTAAGAATAGAGTAATGTTACGCTTTCTTACCTTTGATGCTGTAATTTTTTGTAGTTGTTTTTTTTTATGTGTGTATGATATAGTCTCCGCATTTATAGGTGGTTTTGTAAAGCGCCTAGAGCTTGTACCTACGGGGTAGGGCGCTGTAAAAGAATTATTTATTATTATTATTAATATCTAGATTGTCATTAATGTTAATGTAATCGTTTCGTCAGCTTGTCTCTTTATAGTGTCTGACAAAGGTGAGAACGAATCGTCATGTCTCCTGTCCCGTCTTTATAGTTGAGTACTTCAAGTCTTATTATTTTATATTATTTCATGATATCAGGGTTTAAATTCCCTGAACCCCCACCCCCCTTTTCAGATTACCATGACCGCTGTTGTCAGGGGGGAAACCCCCTGAATCCCCCTTTTCAGATTGCCATGCTTGTTGCAACCCCCTATACACAGACACAGACTAGACCTAGACACAGAAAAGCGTAGAAAATCATGAAAAAAACAAAGCCATTTTATCTTATTAGACAACTTTTCTTACCTTGGATTACCACATCTCCTGTTATCCTACTTACCAGATGCTTGATTTTCCTTTATTCCAATCACTGAATCACCTCTTCCTGTTAATAATAATAATAATATTAGTAATAATAATAATAATAATAATAATAATTTATTTGTATAGCACCTAATAATATCCACTTTACACAGTGCTCATTGGTGCTTTATAGCAATACAATCAAAACAGAGATAGAAAATCGTAAATGTATTAAGACATACATATCTTAACTAAAACGTGGAAAGTAAAAGAATGTTTGACGGACATAAAATAGAAAAGACAAAGGAGTAAAACAATATTGAGAGGGTATCAATGTTAAAACATGTTCAAAGGTCAATAAAACACATTTACAAGAGAAATATATCAAAAGCAGAGCACAAAAACATTATAAAACTTACAGCGCTTTAAGAATCATAATGTAGCATTGACAGTAAAAGAAACTAATTCAATCGCTAAAAGCCTGAGAAAACAATTCCAGCTTCAGCTGTCTTGTAAAAGTGTCCTGATCGGGGCTTGTTCTGGTTTTAAAACTGAGCTTGTTCCACAGACGTGGGGCATAAATGTTAAAGGCCCTATCATTAAAAACTAGTTTAGTTGGTGGCACTAGTAAATGTTGTGCCTGAGATGATCTTAGGGCACGTTTAGGTTCATAAGGTTTAACAAGCTCTGAAAGATATTGGGGTGATAACTTATGTAGACAGTTATAGGTTTGCAATAAAAATGATAAAATCAACTCTGAACTGTACCGGCAACCAGTGTGGATTTTTCAAAATGGACGTTATGTGTGCATTCACTTCGGTTGGTGTTGTTATTCTTGCTGCGATGTTTTGAATTTTTTTGCAGTCTATCAATCTCTTTTTTATGGCAACCAGCAAGAAGTGAGTTACAATAATCTAAAAGACTAAAAACAAAAGAGGCCATTAGCATTTTGATGGTACTTTCATCTAGCAGGTTTCTGATTTTACCAATGTTTCTGAGATGATAAGTACAACACTGTATAGTTTTAGAAACATGATGATGCATGGTAAGAGTGTTATCAAAAAGGACACCAAGATTCTTGATGCAGTTTTTAGATTAATATTGGAATAAGGCAATCTCCGATGTTAAATTCATTACAAGTGGTGTTGTAATTAGAAGATCTTTAGAACTTTATTATTTCTGTTTTGTCTTCATTTATTGTCCTACTTACAAGTCTCCTGATCTACTTATTCAGAGTGGCATGAATCTGAATTTTTGAGAGTGAAGGTTTGAAGTGATTTGACTCATAAAAGAACCACATGTTGCCATGATGGAGCGCAAAAAGAGATGGCAGGAGTGGGGCGTTTATTAAAGCTGTATGCTGAAATTTGACACACGCACAGATCGATGCCGAAAAGGAACTTAGCAAAAATGACCCAGAAAATGACAACATGGCTCAGGATTTACTGCACTATGGAGAAATTCAATCTGTTATAAATCGCATCGTAACTTCTAAATGGTACATTTGCAGCAGATTTAAATCACATTTTCGTATTCAGTGCATCAGAATACGTTAGAAAAAATCTGTCTTGGAAACCAAGTTATGTGGAGAGTTATATAAAGCAAATTTCCAAAGGCATAATGTTGATTTCCAGCACAGGCTCTTGTGATCCTCTTCGCCAGGCTCCTGAAGGCTGTCTTTCACATAGTGTGTATGATTCCTGCAGTGTAGAACAGTTGGATATCATCTCTTGCTCCTCCAGGATCTGTAAAAGTCCCTTGAAGTTGAAGCAGTGACTTGACATGCATCATATATGACACTATTGGGTAGCTCTTCCATAGCTATCCCACTCTCATACTGAAGCTATATTTCTGGATATCTAATCATGCTCTTTGGTGGAATAATTTGGTTGCTTTTCCTAAGGTTCTTTTTTGCTCAGACACATGATCTAAATTAAATCTCTCATCTACCTTTTCATTATAAATATCTTTGACTATCATTTACAATTATACTTCTATCATGTCACCTTGGGTTCTTCTATACTGAGTGTTGGCAATTTCAATCTCTGCAACCTTTTACCATATGTAAATCCATTTATTCCTGGAATCTGCTTTGTCACTCTTCTTTGGACTCTCTGTATGAGATCAATATGTCTCTTCCTACGTGGTGCTCATACAGTGCTTGCATAGTCCTCATGACTACGTACAAGTACTTTGCAAAAGGCATGAATGTTTTTTCAAGTTATTGGAAAATTCTCCTAATCGTAGCAAACATTAATGTTGCTTTCTTTACTTTATCGAGACAATATACATATGATTCAAAATTTAATCCATTGTCAATGGTCACTCCAATATCTTTCACGTATTTGACAGTTTCCAGTTCGTTTTTTATTAATGAATATCTATAGTTTTCAAGTGGGTTTTCTTTGCCGACGTACATTTACAATGTATTGTTCCATGTGGTTAATTTATTCAAATCTTTTTGAAAGACCTTCAATATTTTCATTGGTTCAGATGATATGAAAAAATCTTCATATCATCTGTAAACAATTAAGCACCGGAATCAATTGCATCTGGGAGGTCATTAATAAAAATTATGAACAACTATGATCCAAGTAGTAATCTTTTGAGTATTCCAGATGTTACTTTATGCCATGATGACTCTTTTATTAACTGTAACCTTTTGTTTCCTGTCTCAAAGGTAATGTTCAATCCAGTCAATAACTTCCTCTCCAATACCATATATATGTTTTCAACCTACTTATTAATCTTTTGTTTAAGTGTGGCACTGTGTCAAAATTTCTGGTAGTCAAAGAAAGAAGAACTACTTTATTATTAATCCATTAAAAATGGAAATTATCATTGTGTATCACAGGCTCGTTAAAAATAAAAATACATTTGTGTAGTGAAAAGTAGAGTAGAAAAACATACGGTAGTAAAAATAGTATTGTAGTTAAAACAAAATATTGTTCAATAATATAGAAGGATAGAATGGGGCACAGATGGTTCAATGGTAAATGCGTCAGCTTGGGACTGGGAGGTCCCAGGTTCAATTCCCACCAGCGACTACTTGTGTTTTTCCTAAAGCAAGAAAATTTGCCTCAATTGCTTCACTCAACTCAGGTGTTAAATGAGTACCTACCAATAGGTTGGTATGACTGAGCTACACTTTACCGTATACTCCCCAGGGAGCATGCCTGCTAGCGGATAAAGTATTGTAAAGCAATCAGAGACTGTTGTATAACGATGTAAAGCGCTATATAAATGCAATCTTTTTATCTTTATGATACGTTCGCACCATTGGGGAAAAAAAGGTCATCTTAAATTTAAATGTACATAATATAGCAAGATTAAAACTGCATGTTATTCGTTAAAAATTCTTACGGCTGACAGTAAAAAAGACATAGAGTATCTCTCATTGTATATGCAGTCAATTGGTTCTCCGTTGTCTACCGCTTCTGTCCATCGGTCTATTACTTGTGGTAATTGTAGTGATGTTAGCACTCAGACATAATAAATCCATATGGTTTATCTTTGAACAGATTGTTAGAGTTCAAATGTTTAATTATATGGTTTCTCACAAGTTTTTCCATACGCTTACAAATAATAGACATCAGATATTTTATTACACTGGTGTGTAGTTTCCTGCTCTAAAAATGTGAGCTTGCAGTGTCTGATTTGTGTGCCTCGGTACAGGGTGAACTTTTCAGCCAAATGATGTGCTCAGGTGTCTCAGAAGGATGAGATAGACATCCATGAAGTGGAGAGTATACTGTCGGCAAAAGTGGAGACAATCAACAAAAACATGATTGACATTGCAGGACTTCCTCTCATAGACAGAAACAGCAGGACAGCTTCAGGAGATCCCACTCCAGACTACTGATAGGCCAACTGCCTGTAATGAAGAGAAGAACATTGGAAAACAGTTTATCAGAAACTTTAAACTGCAAGTCAATAAATGCTTTCTTAGTGAACATGACATGAGTGTATTGAAAGATCTTGCCATATTTCTGGGTTCCCTGACATCTCCCTTAGGACCAAGCAGAATTCCAGGGGCATGGAAGATAACAGCTGAATAGACTCCTGGAAAGATATTCAGAAATGAATGCTCGGAGGCAAAGCAGTCACACTAACAGATGAAAAGACTAATGGACTAACATAGGGCATGTCAATGAAGGAGAAGTCTAGGCACCTGGTGACAAAATGTGAAGACCTTTTTCCACAGTTCAGAATGCTGTTAATCATCTCACCGACAATTCCCCTGACAACTGTTCCCTGTGAAATAGGGTTTTCTTGTGCATACTGCCCTCAGAAGCAGTCTGTCTTCACATTTGGATAAAATGTTCATCAAGCATGAGAGCCGGTGAAAAGAATTTGAGCAAGATCCAGTCATCAGGTCTGCCTGCTAACATTTCTGCTCTGCCAAAATAAGATGAAGTAATCTGGATTCTGCCTCGAAAACTCTTTTCATAACTCCATTAAACTCTGCCAGTATTGCAAAGAAAAAAAATCCATGAAAAGAACCCAAGTAAAAACAGAGCAATTTCAAGAATATATATAGGAAGTGAGTATAAAATAAAATGGTTGGGTGCTACTGTGGAGTGAATTACAGGAAAATGTATAAAATAATAGGATTTGGACTACTTGACCATAAAGGCGGGACGATAGACATCACATTTCAGGTCTCACCCATCGTGAGACACTATAAAGAAACAAACAGATAAAATTATTACATTAAGATGAATAAGCAAAAAAAAAATAAACAGATTCCTGAACAAGAAAAATACTAGATCTAGATTTTAAAAAGAAGAACTTTTGAATATCTAAATGTAATATTTATCTTGTTCAGGAATCTGTTAATTTTTTTCTGCTGTTTATGTTAATATAATCGTTTTATCTGCTTGTCTCTTTTTGGTGTCCAACATGACCTAAAAGATCACTGATGAGGAAGATGAGCCAGGCATGAGTCATGCTTACCAAAGAAAAGTCCAGACTCGCTTAAAGTCGACAAACTGCAGGCAGACAAGTTTAGATACATATGGAGGATACGCAAATTATGATACCAAAGAGAAATTGAAGAAAAACTAACTATTGTTTCATTTATTGTCCATTTAAGATATAGAAATTGCTGCTTTCATGCATTCTGGATTAATTTAATAAAAAAAAACACTTAGATTTCCACAAGGTATTTTTCACAGAAGTAGCAACAAGGTTTATATGAAAACAATATAATATGTATTAAGTATCACTTCTATACTACACATAGATTTAATATCATAACGTATGCATGATTTATTTATATTTGTTTTCAAAAGAAGAAATTTGAAATTAAAATGTCTTAACATGATCTGTTTTAATTGCTCTCTCCTTCTGATCTCATTTCTTTTTCTTTTCCTTGTTCGGAGAATATTGAAGGAGAAAAGTACAAGATTATACTAAATGTTCGGATGATTTGTATGCATTAGTGTCTAAACACAAGGCCTTGAATTTTTCTTTTTTGATTTTTCTTCATTCAGATGGATTCCACCCTAAATGCACAACTTCAGTCTGAAATCATAAATCGCCTGCAGGCCTCTAATGAGTATGAACAATTTGTCAAAGAGTTTACACAATGTTCAACAGATACTCAAAGGATCAACTGTGTCCTTAAATTGCCAGACATTGAGACAATAATTACTCCTATAGAGAAATACAGAGTGAAGGACAAGAGAGAGGCTGAAATACTCCGGGCTGAAGGAAACAAACAATTCAAAGAGAAAAACTATTTCAAAGCTCATGAATATTATACTCAAAGTATTCTTATTGCCCCTCATGATTCTGAGAATTTGTCTCTGGCATATAACAACAGATCTTTAACAAATTTTTACATGAAGCGTTATGCTTTGTGTCTCCAGGATATCGAGCTTGCCTTTTTACACAATTACCCAAAGACCAGCTGTTATAAGCTTTATCAACGGATTGGCAGATGTATGTATTATCTTCAACACAAGGAGGAAGCCTCCAAAGCTTTCCAACAGACTATCGTCACCCTCAGGTGTGCAGACATCAAAGAAGAGACCAAGCAGGAAATGGTGGAAGATATGAACAGGGCAATTGCCCAATGCTCTGCTATCAAAGGCAAACCAATAAGCATCTCTATTAGCCAGTATAACTGTTGCCATGAGGGCATTCCTACCCTTTCTTCAGGTATCAATAAAGAACTTCCCTGTGTGTCGGATGTGGTAGACTTAAGATTAGACAGTTTTGGCGGAAGAGGTTTATTTGCCGCAAAGGATATAAATATTGGTGATGTATTGATCACAGAGAGTCCATTTACTTGTGTGTTGTTAAAGCAGTTTAATCTCACTCATTGTCAGTATTGTTGTAACAGATTGTGCCTAGCAATCCCATGTCAGCAATGTAGTGGTGTAGCTTATTGCAGTCTAGAATGTAGAGCATTGGCATGGAACAAATTCCATCGGATGGAGTGTAAAATTTTGGACAGTATTCAAGACAGTAAGGGAGATTTAGGTATGCTATCAACACGAATGGTTTTGACAGCAGGTTATGAGAAATTGATGACTATTAAAGACTTTGAACAAGTCGATAGAATTAATGGTTTTGGGGAGGGTGGGTCATATCAATCTGATGATTATGGGGCATGTTACAGCTTAGTGCACCATGCACAGGATCGCTCTTTCAAGGATTTATTCTCAAGAACAGTGTCAGCTATATACTTTCTCAATCACATTGAACAGGCTGGGTTCTTCCCCGGATCTGATCAAATTATTCACTCAGAAGGAAGTCCAGCATCTAGCATGGAAAGTGTTGATACCAGCCAGATTGAACAATCTACCAGAGATTCATTGTCGGGGAATGTTCTTAACAAAAATACTCTTTACCAACACAAATGCATTGTGGGTGGGCATATTCTCAGAAACCTTATGATGCTCCCATGCAATGCTCATGAAGTTTCAGAGTTGGCTTTGAATCAAGATCATCCGGCTATGTCTGCCACTGTGGAACTTGCAGCTGCTATTTATCCAGTGTTGAGTTTGATTAATCATTCTTGTGACCCTTCTGTTGTTCGGCACTCGTTCGGCAATATATGCGTAGCACGGGCCATCAGAAGTATAAAAGCTGGAGAGGAGCTGAAGGATAATTACGGTGCACTCTATCCAACAATGAATCTAGCAACAAGACAAACTGACATGAAGTCGCAGTATTTTTTCTCATGCACTTGTGAAGCCTGCACTAACAATTGGCCCCAATATTTTGACATACCGTGTGAGATTCCAATCTTCCGATGTAATAAATGTGACGGTCATGTCCCCATTCCCTGCGGGGGAAACGCCACTGAGCAATCTAGATGTCAAAATTGTGGAAACTGTCAAGATGTATCTGCCTGTCTCTGGCAAATGGGTCAGATGGAATCCTCTTATAGAGATGCACTAACATCTGTGATTGATGGCAATAACTCAAATGAAAACATAACAATTCTTTTGTCATATTTAAGATTGGTTGAAGGCCAAGTTCATCGTCCTTGGAGGGATATCAATGACTGCCAAGAAGCATTTAAACAGTGTCTGAATATGAAAGCTAACTGTCATCCCATGTGACCAGCATACTAGCATGTTTGAGTGAGAGAGAGAAACTGGAATTTGAATGTGTAAGAAGCCTGAAGTGCAATGTTACTTTTTGTACATGTATATTTATTTACTTAAAATGTATTGTGTCTTCAAAAAAAAATTGTTTGTTCTGCTTGAATAACAAAAGCAAACTGCCATCCTATGTACCTGGCATAATCTATTACAGTGAGAGAAACTCCAGTATTGTATATTGGAATGTCTTTCAGACGTTTAATTCTCTTGCTTTTTTTTATCCCTTTACCATTATGCAATGTGTCCTGTAAGAATTATATCTATATATATATACTATTGGTAATTATATATATATGTGTGTGTGTGTGTGTGTGTGTGTGTGTGTTTCATTGTGTTGCATGTACAAGATTTATATAGGATTAACTCAGATAATGATAATTATAGTCTAACACACATCCAGACCCACTAACTCCTCTTGCAGGTCCCATATTTCTCAACAGAAGAGGTAGACTAGGCCCAATGTCACATTACCCCATAATTGTCGTTTTAGGCAACTAAAGATTGAACAAGAGCTTCTTCTCTCATACGTATATATATTCTCTCAGGCTTTCTTTTATTCTGTAATCATAATTTGAACTTTCTCCTTGCATAGTAATTGAATTTTTTAAAAGTCTCAAGTGATTTAAAGTAAGCATTTTGAAGCCAGCAGGCATTGTATATATTCCTCTTCATCTTCATACATGTTTATACCATACTGACTAACTCAGACTGGTTATTATTCTCTTTGTGCATGTTGGATGACACTACCTTACTTAGTTTGTTTGTTGTTGGTTTTTTCCTGTGTCTGAAGATGGTTGACTGAAGAACATTCTTAAGTCAGTGCTGCTTTTGACAGAAGGTGATATGTTGTCTGTTATAATTTTATAGTGTCTGGGAAAATATGAACATGAGTGGCTCGGCTGTCGAGTCTGGATGTTGCTGATACGGGAGTCATGATCTAATCACTAAATTTAATCTGCTTTGGTAAGGATTTTTTTTTTAATCCCAGGCCTCAAACCCACGCCACCTTGTTAGTTCATATTGTCATATAATGTTATCAGTCTGTTCTTATAACATAATAATAGTAGGTCTGTTCAAGGAAAATGAAAGTAGGAAGAAACACGTCACATTGGTTCAATGGACACAAGGCAGGTCCTGTTTTTTTCAGTAGACTGAAGAGGTGTAGGATCAGATTGATACTTGAGTATTCAATTACAGTTTGATAGGCGAGAACTTGTATAATGACGTCTCCCTCTTTAAGTGAAATTATGATGGACATTAGCTGATCAATCCCTTTTCAGTTTAATATAGAAGTAGAAGTATTTTGTTCATTCAACACAATCAAAATTAAGCTTTGGACCCTTGAAGACTTGCTTGTCTTTATCTAGGTTTACCTAAATGCAAAGATAAGGAATTCTTACCTACCAACGAAAGTTACTTTTTATATGCAGTGGTGTTTTGTCTAAAATACTGTTCTGTTGCACTGTTCATCTACTATTCACAATATCACAAACCTGTCTGCTACTCAGACTGTGAGTTATGCATCTGCTTATCAGATGGGTTTGCTAATCAAACCTACAGGCCATAAATATGCTGTTAATTGTTGATACAAGCAGGGCAAATAATTCTCCTCCCATGTCTTGTGACATGTGGGGATGAAGGTAGCATTGGGTGGCAGCAGGATTTATGCGATTTGTACCACATTCCTCCTGCTTCCATGGGGAAGACACGATTAGGATGTGATTTGTTGAATCATCTTTGATGTCTAACACCACAGATTTATCGCGTTGCATTAGGGTCTGTCTTGGTAGTCTCCTTGATATGTCACAGACTGCCACACAGAACTTTGTTTCTAGTGTCAATTAGATGTAATAATACATCTTGTAATGACTTTTGCTCTGGCTGTCATTCCTTTTGACTTCACCTTGCTTTATCTGTGTTGGGAAACGATTTTCTTTCAGAATGGGAATTTTTGTTCCAATTTCCCTCCCCATGCTTAGCATTGGTGGTGTGAATGCTGTTTCTCTGAGCGTGGATCTTTTTGTCTTGGCAATTTGAATTGCTCTTTTGGCCAGTCTATTGGTTTGAGGAGATGATGGCGAAGTCATCTCATGGATAAACTTCCATTCTCGTTTGAAATTTCTGAACTTTCAGTGACAAGTGTATCTTGTATTCCATGTCCAGGGAAGAAACTTTTGAGTTTTAGAATGGTTGTGATGACATTTGAGTTGGAAGATATATCCAGTACCCCAAAAATATAAATAATAATTAGTAAGTACAATGAAAACCTTATTGTTATGATATGAGATGCCAGCTGCTACCTTCTGCCAATACTCTTTCAGGTAAAAGGGTTAGTCTGAGGGACTTCCTTCTGTGTATAGAGTTTACATTCTTCACATTCCTTGCATCTCTCAGCTACATTCATCTTTGTTCATGCCTGGCCACCATGCTGCTTGCTTGCTTTGCACGTCGCAGATTTTGATTATACTTTGGTGACCTTCATGGATTAGATTGAGAATTTCTTGTCTCAAACTTTTAGGGATGAGAATCCTCTTCTCTTTGACTATAAGGCTGTTTTGTGTGCTGAGGTTAGCTCTCTTGTCAAAGTATTTCTTAACCCAACAATTGTACCCCAGACCCCATATTATTGGCCATAAAATCTACATTTTGCAACGGATTTCTCTCAAATTTTAAGTATTCCCGAAGAATAAAGAATACCAATAAACACATACTAAAAAAAATCACATGTGGTGGATGAAGAGTTTTTGAGATGCACAGGCACTCCTGTTCACATTTCCTATTTCTGTACCATGGGGTACATACAAAAAAATACATTTGTACTCCATGCTCTATTATAGTGAAAAAACGAAATTCTACTATTCCTGTATAGTGGGGCACATTTGTACCCTATGTATTTTTAAAGGAGTAAGAGTTGTGTAGCCATGCGCCTTATATAGAGATTTGTAAGGCTATAAGTGCGTGTGTGTGTGTGTGTGTGCTTATGTGAGTAGAGTAGGCCTATGTGTGTGAGTGTGAGAAGAGTGTGTGTGTGTTGTATATATACACATGTGTATGGTTGTGTTTGTTTACTGACAATACTGACATTGAGGGTGGTGTAGGTCTTAGTGTGCAATTAGCCTGGTAGACACATTCACATATGAGAGGAAAAAGATGAGTAACAATTAGGAATTGAATTTTAATTAAATCTAAGTATGCCAGAATATAAAACAGTTGCCATCTTTAAAGTAAAAGTAAAGTTAGTCCCGAACCCATGACTGGGTATAGGGGGATTAGGGGTAGAGCCCTAATTATACTAGGCATAC
>JAOYNN010118165.1:0-11522 GCA_025770095.1 Goniobranchus kuniei | reverse complement strand
TATTCATTTCTGTGCACTAGACTGTATTAGGAGTTGGGAGAGACATGGGATGGCCTACCTTAGATCTCTAGAATGTAGATCTGTCTGGAATTTTTTATTTTTTAAAAAATTTTTGAAGATGTTGACATTTGACATATTGATTGACAGATGCCATGTGTCACATTTTGATACTTGGTATCGTCCGTCTAAAAGGATAAGCAGATTGTTGAAAATTGCAATTTTCACTATTGAGAAATGGGTAGTTTTCATCCCCTTGACAGATCTAGTTCTAGATAGATCTAGGTTACATACTATATTCTAGTTGTAGATTTAGATCTCTAGGGTGGTCATGTTTTTGGTTTGGAATAATCACTTCACTTAGATGCAGTCATCAGATGTGCATGTTATATGTTCCTTTACCCAATAATCACTTTCATGCTGGTTACAGACTGTGTGTTTTATTTTCCTATTATGTTTATGTCCTTTTTCAAATGCATGTTTATTTTATATGCTTATATAGGCACCATTTCGAGGATATTCACGTCGCGTGTCATTGATTACACCATTTTGCCTAAAATTATACCATTTTAGGCTCAGGATTACACCATCTGGTTTTTAGAGGTTGGCAGGTCTGTATCTAGAACTGGAATCTTCAGCTATTGGAGAGTAAGAAGATGTGGATACAAAATCTAGATCTAAACCTGAAAGACATGGAAATAGAAGCAGAGAGTACAGCCTTTATAACATGCACAAGCATATATCTAGAATTGGAATCTTTATTTGAAGTGAGATAGAGAGAAGAGGAGGAGGTATCACTAAGAACAAGTCTGGCCTAAATCCTTCCTACACATTGTGAAATGATGACATAAATGAACAACACGATCACTTGCTCAAAATGTAGGATTTTATTGCTACCATAATCTTCCACCATATGTTTCTAGGTCCGCTTTTTCCCAGCGTCTCACAGGGTTACTGCCAAGGCCCTAATTCTGTTATTGCCATATAATAGTCTTGTCTTCAAAGTGTTGGGTTGCCAGAAGTTGATAATGTTTTGAGTTGTTTTTTTAATTTTATAGTACGTGTTGATTTCTTTCTTTCAGCCATTTTGTTTGGGTTTTTTTTGTTTGTTTGTTTTTGTTTTTGTTTTAGATCTATAAATTGATGGTTACTGTGAAATTTGAGTGTCTGCAGAGCCAAAGTCATAACAGGCCACCTTGTGGAAAGAAATATAGAAAAAATGTGGTCAGACCAGGAAAGCATTCTCATTCACTTTCATGGCAACTAACATTCCTATTCTTGCGTGGCAACTACTGTACTCACTATTTAGTTGCAAGCTCTGTCATATTTCCTAAATTGTTATGTTATGAACATTGTTAGATGTTTCTCATATTCTTAAATTGTTCTCTAAATTTACAACAGATACCTACAGGAGTAAGTGTTGTTGGGTATTTTGGTTTTGTTTTGTTTTTTGAACGTTGATTTGTAGCTAATTACTCTTTGTCTTATTCAAAACTAGTTTGTGGCAGCTAACATTGTCTATCTCTGTGATTGTTACTTTGTTTTTGATGAGTTATGATATTATATATATATTATATTTCCTTTGTGACCACATGACCTCAACTCTCATGGACAAATATAAACATTCTAAATTTCTGGTGCAGTTCTTAGATTGTCATTGAAGTGACCTTTTTGAGAGATTTGTTACAGTTGAAAAGGACGACATACAAGGATGATGAAGAAAATAACTGAATGATAAGTAAAGAAAAAAAGACAACAGACAGTTAACAACAACTTGGTGCTACACGTTGTTGATACAAACCTTTCAGAAGAAAGCAGAAGAAACACTTTAGGGTTTTTATACTTATTTTGAAGTATTAAAGAGCAAGGTACGATTGAACCTAATTGTAGAAAACTTTTAAATGCCTGAAAGATACATCTAAAACCTTTATGCAACATAACTGACTGTAATGATTTATAAAGCATAACTTCAAATAATTTGTTTCTGGTGACTAGCTTTATTTTTCAATTTTACGCTACCAGGAATTTAGAAACTGACATGCCTTTTCATAACTTCACCTTTTAATCTTCTTTCATTTGTAGTCTAAGAAGAAAAAAAAATATGCAGGATGAACATGTCTTAAATAGCAATTTCTCTAATTAAACTGCCCAGCTTTTTCTTCCAATTACTGTTACATAATGTTGAATCATTTTGAGGGATTCAAAAATAGATGATACTTTTACAACATTAGTAAGAGCAATCTGGCAACTTTGGTATGAAATTATTTACATGGACATCCATTGAATTTTCTAAATTAGTGTTTTAGACATGGCTTTGACTAGTGTCCTGTTGTCTCTTTCCTTGTCTACATCAGTTTAATACTTTTTTTTTTTTTTACAAATATGCTTCTGTTCCCCTCTCTTCTGTTTCATTCCATGCTTTGTGCACCTATACTGTTGTAACATTGCCATTATTATGAGCCAGCATGCGCTAGAATACAGCTTCAAATACCTGATAGATGGAATAATTGTATCATTTCTATGAGAAAGAACTGTCTTGCCTTTTATGCACTTATCATCACATTTTCATTTACAAACAACTCAGATCCTGCAAACATCACATTTGGGCTTAAGTGGCAATTTAAGAAAGTAGAGAAAATTACTGTTGCCATCATCATCATCATCATCATTATTATTATTATTATTATTATTATTATTATTATTATTATTATTATTTTATTAATCTGTTTCTCAGTCTTGACCCTCGACAAGCAGACTTTGACACTCACCAACGTAACAAAGCGCAATGATATCTTGTGTGTCCAGTGTATAGTGAGGAACAGCGTTGGTGAGACAATGGGTGATGCCTGTGTGAATGTCATAGGTAGGTCAGATTTATTTGTTGTATGTGGAGTAATATTTTACACACACACAAACACACACATACACACATGCACACTATATCACATGCCTTCTCCTGTCATCATGACACATTGGGACGCGATCTAAACATCTATGATTTTAAAAATAGACGTAATTTAGATTGAGATACATTAAATTAGGTTGATTCAATCGCAGTAAAATTAATACAAATAGATGAAATACCCAGAATAATATTAATAATACGATGTAGAATTTATAATTTATTTATACCCTTCATTACCTTCACCATAGGGCCGTGTCCCAAATGACCTCGGGGTGGCATTTGTGAAGACGCAAGAGAAATCTTGTTCCAGCTTTCACAATTTCACGATGCCGCAAGATCCTAAGTCTTAGATATTGTCAATCCAAGATCTCCTTTGGTTGCCACCTTTTTCCTTGCCTTAATACTCTGCCGTTTTTTGCAAGGATTATTAGAGCCTCGGTATTTACATTGGCTGACCTCTTACAGTGTTGCCTCATTCGTTCATATTTCTCTGTTGTCTGTCATTTTTGTGACGTTGAGATGTTCTTTGATTTTTCTGTACTGTCCTCCACGTCTCAAACGTTTTCTCGATTTCTTGATTGATTTTTGAGATTTTGTAATTTCTGCACGTTACCTCTTATGAGGTCAGTGTTGTCTACAAACGAGTGTCATAAAGTTTAAAAGAATGGTGATAGTTTGGCTAAAAAGCTTCCAACTCTTCAGTCTTGGTACACTAGTCTTGAGAATTTGCTGTTAATTATACAATCCAATAATGCATACCCTTGAAACAAGGAAAAATGAATTTCACCACGTTCATATTTCTATTATTTTGAAATAAAAATCTAGAGATGAAACTTTTAAATGTCTTTCTTTTTCACATAAATACAATTTTTTCTTAAGTTAGTTAATCAAGGTATCTCAAATTTCTTGTTACCTCTTTGTGAGTGTCTGGCCTTTAATTGTTTCACCTTCGTCATTCAGGCGTACTTTATTAAATGACAAAACACGAACGTTTCTTTCCTTTTCAGCACCAATTAAGGTGACTTTGGATTGTAAAAGATGTCAAGAATCGAGCTCAGATAACTGCGCTTGCAACTTCTGGGAGATCTCCAAAGGTGATTCTGTTGAGTTCTTTCTCTCTGCGAAAGCAGATCCTGCAAACATGGGCCAGCTCACCCAAGAATGGACTTTCAAAGATGAGGTCTTTAGATTTCCTAACCTTCCTCCATTTTGGACTTTTGACGCCACATCCCAGGTGTACCACGTAAACACTAGTGACTTAAGCGATGAGGAGCTCTACAATCTTACAGGGGAATACCACTTCAGGGTGTACCATCTTCATGAAAGCAAGGAGACGACAATCACTATACGGGCCAAACCCGTTAAGGAAGGTAGGCCGTATACATTTTTGAAGGGTTTTACATAAAAAATGTTTTGCTTAAATCTATTGGTATCATTGAATTGGCACTATTAGTTAGGCCTTTTGAGCTGGGAGTAATAAACTTTGATCTGATATATGGGGCCCCAAACAGAAGGAATCGACGAAACCCGCTGTAAATACTTGGCGAAAAACCACCTAAAGTCTGATGGCAATGTGTACCGCTCATTACAAGAAACAAACTTCTTGTTGAATTATCCTTCATAGAATGTACAAATGACAAAAATGAATGATATTATACATTTAAAATTGGCACATGGAAAATAAGACTTATTACGAGCCTACAAGCCGCATCGCGTCCTAATGCTCCGTCTGCGACGCTTCGGCAGTCCTTTTTACTCTATTTGCCAGTTCGCGTCATCTCTTTTTGTCTTGTGCGAATACGGTGATTTTTATCCAAATCGTTGATTGAATTGAAGTCCAAATGGATTGTGGATGAGTGCGAGATCTCTGTTTAGGGCGCTTGAAAGTGTTGTTACTGGAAGCTCTTTAAATTTCTTGCCATATTGGATGCTATATCATTATGTTCGTGTTGCTTTATTGGCCCTGATTTCTTGGTCTCTTCTTAAAATGTGACCGAAGAGGTTCCGCCGAGCTTCTTCTATTTGTGGAAAAAGAGGCTTTTCTTGACATTGTACAATGACTTGTTTGTGACTTTGATTGAACATGAGAACCATGAAGAATAAGGAAACCTTCAGCCTAAGGAACTGGGCGTACTGACCAAAAGTGAAAGAAAATTATCAGCCTGTGTGGAATAAGATGAAAGGAAGCAGACATTTCAGATCAAAAGATCACCTTGTTATCCACAGTGCAAACGATACTGGAAAGGCCAGTAGCATTGCTGTCGTACTAAACAAAGCCTTCTCTCATTGGAGAGAAAATTATGATATAGTGAAAAACAAGTATTATTTTGTAATTAAGATCACAAAAATCCCCAGTTTAACAAACTTTATTCAGATCTACGCATTGATAACAAGAAGACAGAAAATTTCTGTAAATGATCTGCATATTGTCAAAGATGAAATACTGGCTCAAGAAAACAGCATGATTGGCCTATATGAGACCCAAACACAAAAAAATTCGTGTAGGTGGAGACAGACAAATTGAGTTCAGACCATTTGACGTGGGTAATAGAAAAGAGGAAATCTCATAGCCGCTTTTTGCTGTACAGCTGAGATGTCTGGAAATGGACACATTCAAATCGCCAAAAAAAAAAAAGAAGAAATCAGATTTGTTGCGTAAATGTAAACAAAAAGTAAAGATCAATTTTCTTAGCTAAACCAAGACCTACAGAAGACACAACCACGGACTAATATTATTATTATTCATAACTGCCACAACCCTCCAGAAGTCGCACGAAAAGAAGGGACAGTTTGGATATTGAGAAATTGAAAGATCCAATATTTGCTTGACTTTCTTTTAATTAAGTGAAGTTCATAATGCAAGAATAATCGAATCATAGTACTGACTACTAGTTTCGCAATCAGTCTTATGAACAAATCTGTTAAATTAAATGAACATTAATGTGGAAGAAGAATTCTCATACTAGAGGAGGTGACAGAGTCGGAAGAGGAACAATGAATATTATGTTACCAACACACTCACATCATTATTTAATTTTTTAATGACAGAATATTGTAGAGTTGAGTTGAGAACCATCATTGCCAATGTCTGTTCCAGCCAAGGCACCTAAAGGAGAAGATATCGTAGGGGTAAAATATTGTTTATTGCAAATTGTACAATTAAGTTCTACAAATTATAGCATTGAACATTTTAGCAAACATCCTTTTTAAAAATTTATCTGTCCTTACTCAGTAGATTAATTGAACTAAATTCATTATGAAATTGAATCTCATTAAACGTTGGCATAAAAAGAGTAGGCCTACATATAGTTTAGTGGTCATGCCTATGCAGATTCGATTATTCTAGGAACAGTCGATGGTGTTTTTTGGTTTGTTTGTTTGTTTGTTTGTTTGTTTTTTGTCTATTTATTGAAGAAATAGCCTATCCTCCTTTGCCTTTTTTCTTTACTGTTATCTTTTTCAGTTCCTGACAATTCATCAACAACCATCAATGATAACACGTGGTTCATTGGCCTTTTCATTGGGGTACAGGGACGAGGTCCACAGCCGGCATGCTTGCCTGGTCAACTGGCAAAACTTTTTTCGGAGTCCAACGGCCAGTCCTTCAGTCAAATTACTAATCTTCTCCTACAGAACGGTGAGTTGAGCAGTAGAACTAAGTTTATTTTGGTATTTAGATGGAAAACAACCCACTTTCCGTCCAAAAACCCTTTCGAACTCGCCTAGATCTAAAGGGTTTTTCGATTTAATTCCAAACATAATCATGGAAGAGTATCCTCCCTCTCTATTATGAAACCAAGACATGTAAAAAAAAAAAGTCTTGGCGGAACAAAAGGTGGAACATGAAGCCTTTATTAAAATTTGACAGTTGCCCTGTCCGCCTCTCGATTATTGTCAAGCAAATAGGAAGCAGCCAAATTTCAAACCAATGGCCTTCAAAAATGACGTTGAGTGTAATTAGAATTATTAAGCGTATTTAAGCCACTGGCGATTGGTATAAAGACAATACTTGGCTTTAAAAGTTTTAAATGGAAAAGAAAAGAAAGAAACAAGACAAAGAATCAAAATAAACAGAAAAAAATAATGTCAACGCTGAAAGCAAAGAAATGTAAGGATGAAGTATACTGAGATCCCCCAGAAGGAAAGCACAGCACAATACTGAAATAAATCTGATACATCTCTATCACGTACAAAGACGGTCTATGGATTGAAAGGGTATAGTGACGTTTGAGAAACGTTGTGTGTGAGATAACGAGGGTGGGTTGCTGCTTTCTGCGGGCTTTGCAGGATTTACGGATGCTCCCAGTAGGGTTTTCGGAATTTGCGGATGCTGCCTGCAAGAATTTTAGGATTTACGATGCTTCCTGCAGGTTTTTTGAATCTTTTGATGCTTACTTGTTCGAGTTTACACAAGCCTCCTGTTGGCGTTTTAGGGTTAACAATGCTTCCTGCAGGCTTTTTTAAGGTTAACAAATTCTTTCTCCAAGCTATTTAGGTTTTACAGATACTTCCTGCATATTTTTCTTTTGGATTAACGGAAGTTTCCTGCAGACTCTTAGATAAATACTGATGCCTCATGCAGGGTTTTAAGGGTTTACAGATATTTCCTACAGGCTTATTAGGGTTTACAGATACTTCCTGCAAGCTTTTGAGGGTTTACAGATGCGTCCTGCAAGCTTTTTAGGGATTACAGATGCTTCCTGCAAACGTTTTAGGATTTACAGATGCTTCCTGCAAACTTTTTAGGGTTTACTGATGCTTCCTGCAAACTTTTTAGGATTTACAGATGCTTTCTGGAAGCTTTTTAGGGTTTACAGATGTTTATACGGATTACAGGTGTTTCCTGCAGTCTTTTTAGGGTTTAAAGCCCGATACTGGTTTAGGACTTACGTTTTTGTTTGTTTGTTTGTTTGTTTGTTGCAGCCTTTACAGATCTTCGGAATATTCTCAATGAAGTGATGTACACTACATGTATAATCATATTACTACTATTTGAATGTGAATGATGAATGGGATGTTGTACGAAGGAAGAGTGCGCATGTCACGGGGGGACGTAGTTGAGATCTAATGATAAAGAATCTGAGAGGGGAGAAGGAAAAATTGAAAATGGATTTCGAAGAAGGATTACACTTGAAAGCGAGAATGAAGTTTCAACACTTTTGTCTTATTCATTTATTCATAAGACACTTCACCCGCAGTCATTTGAAGATTAACGGATGCTTTCCGCAGGCGTGTTAGGATTTACAGATGTTTCCTGCATTCATTCGGATGTTTCGTGCAGACTTTTGAAGATTTTTAGATGCTTTCTGCAAGCTTTTCAGAATTTTCTGATGCTGCCTGCAAGAGTTTTAGTACTTACAGATTTTTCTGCAGGCTTTTGAAGATTTACAGCTTTAAGTGGCAACCAGTGCAACTTTCTAATTGAAGGATTGAGGTTGTCTCTTTTTTTAAATTTCATTTTAAAGACTTATTTAGCAGCATGGTTTTGAAATCACTGCAGCTTATTCAAAGTATCATCAGAAAGATGAGGAAATAGTGAATATAGCAATAATGCAATATTAAAACGTTTGTTGGTATCATTACAATTGCTGTGTCCAATTATCTTTATTAAGAGGACGAATAATGTGGCCATCTTTCTTTTTAGAAATTATTTTTTAAGAGATAATTTTACGTCTTGTACTTATTGCGTAGAAATTGAATTTTTCTTTTCTTCCTCTTTTACTTTTTATCGTCAGTTAGTAAGCCATTTGGGTATTTAGGAATGCCTTTATTGCCATTTACCTTTCTTCATTTCGTTCTTCCTTGTTTCATCAAAGTAGATAAGAAGCAAACAGGTACTGAACTTGATCAAGCCTCCAAATTGAAAGACAAAGCCCATCAGGACAGATCTAAGCCGTAAGCTGGGAACCTTTCTAAGAGTCAAATGTTTAACTATTGTAATATAGAGATTGAATAGTATCTACGGTAATAAAAAAACCCCAAACAATTAAGCTGGAAAATAGCGCATTAACAATGCTTACAGCACATTTTTTGTGTGTTTCATGACAAACTTCATTATGTATTCTATCACTATTATAGTTAAACTATTATTACTACTTCTTCTATGCTGCCGCTGTTATATCAACCACTACCGCCACAAAACTTAATTTAACATCCACTTCTACTAATACTTTTCCCCTTTGAGTCCGTGAAAATTGATGGATGTCACTAGTTAAGAATGTTACATAACTGTATTGATTCTCGGTGTTTCAAATTCTTCATTCAGTTTTTCATTTTGGTGTATTTTGGCTTTACCTCATCTTTGTTGGACAATATCATTCCTAACTTTTCAGAATCAGGAATTATCCTTCATTTATTCTACTTGGGTAAATCATAGAAATTAGATAATTGTTACTTGCCTGATTGATTCTCCGATCCTACTTTATTCCTTAGCCTTTATGCCCGTTACAAACACTCTGACAAGATACCAATAAATAGAACTGGTAGATTATGGTGACGTGATCATCGGACAGAGAATATGGTGATGAAGACGACAGGCGTTTTAATGAGGATGTTACTTTCAGTCTACATTTAGTCAAATCAGTGTACTCTTAAATGAAAAGGATGTACTTCTTTTTTCACTGAAATTGTGCAATTTGATTTCATTTTGGATTACATTTGCTTGTTAAACGTCTAGCCTCTGAGCATCGATAAGACGAATACTGGTTCTACGTGAGATATTATATCAAATCTACATTATCAAAATTATACCACACAAGCCATTGGCTGCAAATCTCAAATGTTATTTACCATTCTTTAACATTCTCAACCATCTCAACTTACCTAATTGACTTGTCGGGTGATGTTAAGGGACAGGTCCGCCACGCGACAAAAGAAAGAAGGGGAAAAAAGCCCCTCGCACGATAGGCCTAACACAGATTGTTGTTCGGTCAGCGGCTACTCTTGCCCACGAATTATCTGAGTATTTTTCTGTGGCCTTACTATAATGGAAAACGATATAGTTTTGTAAAATTGTCATTATCTTAATTAAAACACAATTTCCCACAGACATTCCTCGGAGTGAGAGCTTTTGATTCGATACCTAATTTGCCAAGGTCGATTGGCTATGAGCAGAGGAGTTCGGTGACACACACAGACAGTCAGACAGACAGACAGACAGACAGACAGACAGCCAGACAGACAGACAGATGATAGGAAAATTTGTATATGATGAATTACTATTATCTTTCATCCCCGGGTGGCTTTTGGGGTCCTCAGCTGAAAAGTGAAAGGATATAGTTCCACTGCCAATTCTTTCATGCATGTTGTTAGAGCCAACTTAGGTCTGAGTGAGAGGTTCTTCTCTCGTCTGACCTCTACCCTCTGTCAGGCTCCTTATCGTGTTCCCAGAGGGATGTGAATTTCACTGGGAGAGGGAAGAAGGCATTATTCAGTGGTTATCCCCCATTTGTGAGCATTACGTGACTTTAAAATGGTCACTTACTATCTAGATGGACCGAATACATCATTTTATACATAGGCCAGTAGAAAATTTTGGGTGCTTATTAGTGTTGTATCGCTTAGGGCTTGATGTCCATTTTTAATTTGTTGTTCTGTATTTTGAGAGATAATATTTTTTGTCTATAAATCAAATCCATTTATTTACCTTACATTGTTATGTATTATGCTTTTTGTTATTTTTAATGCCTTTTCCCTTTTAAGCAACTTCTTCCTCTGAAACAATTGATGGCATGTTATGTTTAAAAGAATCTTGAATAAATTATAATAATAATAATAATAATAATAATAATAATAATAATAATAATAACAATTATTATTATTATTATTATTAGTATTAGTATTAGTATTATTATTATTATTATCATTATTATCATTGTGCTGCTTTATTGTTGATAATTCCACCCGCCACGTGCCGTTTTATGTATATTATTTCTTTTTTAAATATTAAAAAATGCAGTTAATATAAATCAGGTTTCTTTTGATTTAACTTGTGGTTCCTAATGTCAGAGCTAAGACTGGGATTGTCAGAATATTGTTTCATATTACATGCTTTGTTCATTGTTAATATTACTTCTGTTTTCATTAAGAACAAATATCAAGCAATTATTCTTGCCTGAAATGTTTTAAATCAAAAGGGCCCAAACAGTTTCAATTTCTTCTATTTGTATTAATCTACTTTTATTGTTGATATAGACATAAAATTGATTGTTTGAAAAAGGCAAGAAAGAGCACGAATATAAATCTGAAAGTAAAGGTTATTATATGTTCTAATGATTACTAAAGGCGTCTATCAGATACACTTTGCCTGTAATGGGGAAGAAAAAGTTAACATTGTATCATATTTGATTCAAGCTTCAAGTTTCAGTGACAGTGATAGTCTAATTTGACCAATGCATTTTAAAAATGTTAAAAGCACATTGTGTTAGTCGAAAAAAGGAATTGCAAAACGTGTTTTGATGATTTTCTGATCATTTCCAGCCATGAGCCATTATTACAATATGGGCCTCTTTCTTTAATGTTTTTTGCATTTCAATTTAAAGTCACCTTAGACTACTGTTTGCAGATTATAATGACAATGCATATGTTTCGTTATTATTATTATTATTATTATTATTCTTAT
>JAOYNN010118054.1:0-11522 GCA_025770095.1 Goniobranchus kuniei | reverse complement strand
ATTTTTTTTTTTTTTTTTTTTTTTTGTGTGTTTTATTTTTTTTTTTTTTTTTTTTGCCCACCCAATATAACCTATAAATTTTCACCTCTATTCCTTGACGGTATAGCTGATTGGCGTTACTTCTCAGGGTGTATACAAAACCCTTTTACTGATTTTCTCTGGCCAGTGGATGCCAATGATATTTCACGACATCCATTGAGCATTGCGTTGAGATTTTCTAAGTTTTGTTTCGTAAAGCCATGTTCCACGATCGTAAAGTAAGTTGTGTATCACAAAGGCTTCGTACATTTGAATTCTTTTCTGTTTTTAAATCTTATCTTTCATCGACCACGTCTTATTTTTCATTTCGTTTAATCCAATTTGAGCGAAAGTTTTTTTCCTTTTGAAGTCGTCATCTTCATTCATCGGATTTCCCAGCATCCTGAAATTTTTTCACTTGTAACGTCTTTATGTTTCCGTAATTTCAATCTTTGATATATTCATTTCGAGGTTCAAAAGCCAATTTTTTATTTTACATATCTTTTAGTAAGATTTGGATGAATTTCAATGGGCAACAAAATTGTACTTTGTACAAAAGTGTTTTTACTTTGAGAACCATTTCCCCTTAATTTGTGGTCATTGACTCCAAATTATGATGGATCCATTCTGCACTATTATTATGGACCGTTCACAAATGACATCAGCTAAAACTTGGCACAAAATGACCTTCACCACCCCCCTCCACCCATGGAGCACGGTGCAGTGGTCGCTGCCTTCCCCCCTTCCTGCAAATTATTGGTTCTGGGGCCCCTTTACCACAAGCGGTTAATCGTAGCCCAGGTAACTCGGTTATTTTTAGAAACGATAGCTGTATATTCCTTGCCATGTCAGTGTCTGTGCAGGTTTATGACAAAAGTTGGTGCATTACTGGACTGAAAGGTTCCGCTTCGTTCATCAGTTTTCGTTTTCTTATGCTATACTACCGTTGGGACATGACAAAGACCTCAAACACGTCGGGACATGACATAGATCTCAAACACGTCGGGACATGACATAGATCTCAAACACGTCCGGGACATGACAAAGGCCTCAAACACGTCGGGACATGACATAGATCTTAAACACGTCGGGACATGATATATATCTCAAACACGTCGGGACATGACATAGATCACAAACACTCAGGATATGAAATAGATCACAAACACGTCGGGATAAGACATAGATCTCAAACACGTCGGGACATGACATAGATCTCAAACACGTCAGGATATGACATAGATCTCAAACACGTCAGGACATGACATAGATCTCAAACACGTCGGGATATGACATAGATCTCATACACGTCAGGATATGACATAGATCACAAACACGTCGGGACATGATATAGATCTCAAACACGTCGGGACATGACATAGATCTCAAACACGTCGGGACATGATATAGATCTCAAACACGTAGGGACATGACATAGATCACAAACACGAGGACATGACATAGATCTCAAACACGTGTGTATATGACATAGATCATAAACACGTCAGGACATGACATAGATCTCAAACACATCAGGACATGACATAGATGTCATACACGTCGAGACATGACAAATGCCTCAAACACGTCGGGACATGATATAGATCTCAAACACGTCGGAATATGACATAGATCTCAAATACGTCGGGACATGACATAGATCTCAAACACGTCGGAATATGACATAGATCTCAAACACGTCGGGACATGACATAAATCACAAACACGTCGGGACATGACATAGATCTCAAACACGTCGGGACATGACATAGATCTCAAACACGTCGGGACATGACAAAGATCTCAAACACATCGGGACATGACATAGATCTCCAACACGTCGGGACATGACAAAGCCCTCAAACACGTCAGGACATGACATAGATCTCAAAAACGTCAAGACATGACAAAGGTGTGAAACACGTCGGGACATGACATAGATCTGAAACACGTCGTGACATGACATAGATCTCAAACACGTCCGGACATGACATAGATCTCAAACAATTCGGGACATGACATAGATCTCAAACACGTCGGGACATGACATAGATCGCCAACACGTCGGGACATGACATAGATCTCAAACACTTCGTGACATGACATAGATCTCAAACACTGCGGGCTATGACATAGATCTCAAAACACTTCAGGACATGACATAGATCTCAAACACGTAGGGACATGACATAGATCTCAAACACGTCGGGACATGACATAGGTCTCAAACACTTCGGGACATGACATAGATCTCAAACACGTCGGGACATGAGATAGATCTCAAACACGTCGGGACATGACATAGATCTCAAACACGTAGGGACATGAAATAGATCTCAAACACGTCCGGACATGGCATAGATCTAAAACACGTCGGGACGTGACATAGATCTAAAACACGTCTTGACATGACATAAATCTCAAACACGTCGGGAGATGACATAGATATCAAACACGTCGGGACATGACATAGATCTCAAACACGTCGGTACATGACATAGATCACAAACACGTCGGGACATGAAAAAAATCCTCACACACGTCCGGACATGACATAGATCTCAAACACATCGGGACGTGACAAAGATATCAAACACGTCGGGACATGACATAGATCTCAAACACGTCGGGACATGACAAAGATCTCATTCACTTCGGGACGTGACATAGATCTCAAACACGTCGGGATATGACATAGATCTCAAACACGTCGAGACATGACATTGATCTCAAACACGTCGGGACATGAAATAGATCTCAAACACGTCCGGACATGGCATAGATCTAAAACACGTTGGGACATGACATAGATCACAAACACGTCGGGACATGACAAAGGCCTCAAACACAGCGGGACATGAAATAGACATGACATAGATCTCAAAAACATTGGAACATGACATAGATCACAAACACGTCGGGACATGACATAGATCACAAACACTTCGTGACATGACATAGATCGCAAACATGTCGAGACATGACATAGATCTCAAAGACGTCGGATTATGACATAGATCTAAAAAACGTCGGGATATGACATATATCGCAAACCCTTCGCGACATGACATAGATCTCAAACACATCGGGACATGACATACATCTCAAAAACGTCGTGACATGACATAGATCGGAAACATGTCGAGACATGACATAGATCTCGAACACGTCGGACATGAAATAGATCTCAAACACGTCCGAACATGGCATAGATCTAAAACACGACGGGACATGACATGGATCTAAAACACGTCTTGACATGACATAAATCTCAAACACGTCGGGACATGACATAGATATCAAACACGTCGGGACATGACATATGTCTCAAGCACCTCGGGAGATAATATAGATCACAAACACGTCGGGACATGACATAGATCTCAAACACGTCGGGACATGACATAGATCACAAATACTTAGGGACTTGACATAGATCTCAAACACATCGGGACATGACATTTATCTCGAACACGTCGGGATACGACATAGATCTAAAACACTTCGTGACATGATATAGATTTCAAAGACGTCGGGACATGACATAGATCTCAAACACGTGGGGACATAAAATATATCTCAAACACGTCGGGACATGACATAGATCTCAAACACTTCGGGTCGTGACATAGATCTGAAACACGTCGGGACATGACACAGATCTCAAACACTTCGGGACATGACATAGATCTCAAATAGGTCGGGACATGACATAGATCTGAAACACGTCGGGACCTGACATAGATCTCAAACACTTCGGTACATGAAATAGGTCTCATACCCTTCGGGATATGACATAGATCTCAAACACTTCGGGAAATGAAACAGATCGCAAGCACGTTGGGCATGACTAAGGCTTCAAACACGTCGGGACATGACATAGATCTCAAACTGTCGGGACATGACAATGATCTCAAACACGTCGGGACATGACAAAGGCCTGAAACACATCGGGACATGACATAGATCTAAAACACTTCGGGACATGGCATAGATCTCAAACACGTCGGGACATGACATTGATCGCAAACACGTCGGGATATGACAAAGGGCTGAAACACGGCGGGACATGACATAGATCTCAAACACGTCCGGACATGACATAGATCTCAAACACGTCGGGACATGACGAATGCCTCAAACACGTCGGAACATGACATAGATCTCAAACATTTTGGAATATGACATAGATCTCAAACACGTCGGGACATGACATAGATCTCAAAAATTTCGCGACATGACATAGATCTGCAACATGTCGGGACACGACATAGATCACAAACACGTCGGGACATGACAAAGGCCTCAAACACGTCCGGACATGACTTAGATATCAAACACATCGGGACATGACATAGATCTCAAACACGTCGGGAAATGACATAGATGTCAAACACGTCGGGACATGACACAGATCTGAAACACATTATGACATGATATAGATCTGAAACACGTCGGGACATGACATAGATCTCAAACACTTGGGGATATAACATAGATCTCAAACACTTCGGGACAAGACATAGATTTCAAAAAGTCGGGACATGATATAGGTCTCAAACACGTCGGGAACTGACATAGATCTCAAACACGTCGGGACATGAGGTAGATCTCAAACACGTCGGGACATGAAATAGATCTCAAACACGTTGGGACATGACATAGATCTCAAACACGTCGGGACATGACATAAATCTCAAGCACTTCGGGACATGACATAGATCTCAAACAGTTCGGGACATGACATAGGTCTCAAACACTTCAGGACATGACGTGGATTTCAAACACGTAGGGACATGACATAGATCTCAAATACTTTGGGACATGAAATAGATCTCAAACCCTTCTGGACAGGAAATATATCGCAGTCACTTCGGGACATGAAATAGATCACAAACACGTTGGGACATGACAAAGGCCTCAAAGACGTCGGGACATGACATAGATCTCAAACCCTTCTGGACATGGCATAGATCTCAAACACGTCGGGACATGACATAGATCACAAACACGTCGGGACATGACAAAGGCCTCAAACATGGCGGGACATGAAATAGACATGACATAGATCTAAAAAAACATCGGAACATGAAATAAATAAAAAACACGTCGGCACATGACAAAGGCCTCAAACACGTCCGGACATGAAATAAATCCCAAACACGTCGGGACATGACATAGATCTCAAACACGTTGTGACAAGACATAGATCTCAAACACGTCGGGACATGACAAAGATCTCAAACACATCGGGACATGACATAGATCTCAAACACGTCAGAAAATGACAAAGCCCTCAAACAGGTCAGGACATGACATAGATCTCAAAAACGTCGGTACATGAAAAAGGTCTCAAACAGGTCAGGACATGACATAGATCTCAAACAGGTCAGGACATGACATAGATCTCAAACACGTCGTGACATGACATAGATCTCAAACACGTCGGGATATGACATAGATCTCAAACGCTTCGGGACATGACATAGATCTCAAACACATCGGGACATGACATAGATATCAAACACTTCGGGACATGACATAGATCTCAAGCACTTCGGGATATGAAAGAGATCGCAAACACGTCGGGACATGACATAGATCTCAAACACGTCGGAACATGACATAGATCTCAATCACTTCGGGACATGACACAGATCTCAAACACTTCGGGACATGACATAGATCACAAACACATCGGGACATGATAAAGGCCTCAAACACGGCGCAACATGCTATAGACATGACATAGATCTCAAAAATATTGGAATATGACATAGATCACAAACACGTCGCGACATGACAAAGCCTTCAAACACGTCCGGACATAACATACATCTCAAACACGTCGGGACATGACATAGATCTCAAACACGTCGGGACATGACATAGATCTCAAACACCTCTGGTCATGACAAAGATCTCAAACACATCGGGACATGACATAGATCTGAAACACGTCGGGACATGACAAAAGCCTCAAACACGGCGCAACATGCTATAGACATGACATAGATCTCAAAAACATTGGAACATGACATAGATCTCAAACACGTCGGTACATGAAAAAGGTCTCAAACACGTCCGGACATAACATACATCTCAAACACGTCGGGACATGACATAGATCTCAAACACGTCGGGACAAGACATAGATCTCAAACACCTCTGGTCATGACAAAGATCTCAAACACATCCGGACATGACATAGATCTCAAACACGTCAGGACATGACAAAGCCCTCAAACACGTCAGGACATGACATAGATCTCAAAAATGTCAGGACATGACATAGGTCTCAAACACGTCGGGGCAGGACATAGATCTCAAACACTTCGGGACATGACATAGATCTCAAACAATTCGGGACATGGCATAGATCTCAAACACGTCGGGACATGACATAGATCACAAACACGTCGGGACATGACAAAGGCATCAAACACGGCTGGACATGAAATAGACATGACATAGATCTCAAAAACATTGGAACATGACATAGATCACAAACACGTCGCGACATGACAAAGCCTTCAAACACGTCCGGACATAACATAGATCTCAAACACGTCGGGACATGACATAGATCTCAAACATTTCGGGACATGACATAGATCGCAAAAATGTCGGGACATGACATAGATCTCAAACACGTCGGAACATGACATAGATCTAAAACACGTCGGGACATAATATACATCTCAAACACTTCGGAACATGACATAGATCTCAAACACGTTGGGACATGACATACATCTCAAAGACGTCGGGACCTGACATGGGTCTCAAATACTTCGGGACATGACATAGATCTCAAACACATCGGGACATGACATAGATCTCAATCACATCAGGACATGACATACATCTCAAACACGTCGGGACATGACAAAGCCCTCAAACACGTCAGGACATGACATAGATCACAAACACGTCGGGACATGAAAGAAAACCTCAAACACGTCCGGACATGACATAGATCTCAAACACATCGGGACGTGACATAGATATCAAACACGTCGGGACATGACAAAGATCTCAAACACATTAGCACATGACATAGATCTCTAACACGTCGGGACATGACATAGATCTCAAACAGTTGGGGACATGACATAGATCTCAAACACCTCGGGACATGACATAGATCTAAAAAACGTCGGGACATGACATATGTCTCAAGCACGTCGGGACATGACATAGATCACAAACACGTCGGGACATGACATAGATCTCAAAACGTCGGGACATGACATAGATCACAAACACTTCGTCACATGACATAGATCTCAAACACGTCGGCACATGACATAGTTCTCAAATACTTAGGGACATGACATAGATCTCAAACACGTCGTGACATGACATAGATCTCAAACACGTCGGGACATGACATTTATCTCGAACACGTCGGGATACGAGATAGGTCTAAAAGACTTCGTGACATGACATAGATTTCAAAGACGCCGGGACATGACATAGATCTGAAACACGTGGGGACATGACATATATCTCAAATACGTCGGGACATGACATAGATCTCAAACACTTCGGGTCATGACATAGATCTCAAACACGTCGGGACATGACACAGATCTCAAACACTTCGGGACATGACATAGATCTCAAACACGTCGTGACATGACATAGATCTCAAACACGTCGGGACATGACATAGATCTCAAATATGTCGGGACATGACATAGATCTGAAACACGTCGGGACATGACATAGGTCTCAAACACTTCGGGACATGAAATAGATCGCAAACACTTTGGGACATGACAAAGGCTTCAAACACGTCGGGACATGACATATATCTCAAACACGTCGGGACATGGCAAAGATCTCAAACACGTCGGGACATGACAAAGGCCTCAAACACGTCGGGACATGACATAGATCTCAAACACGTCAGGACATGGCATAGATCTCAAACACGTCGGGATATGACATTGATCACAAACACGTCGGGATATGACAAAGGCATGGAACACGGCGGGACATGTCATAGATCTCAAACACATCCGGAGATGACATAGATCTCAAACACGTCGGGACATGAGAAATGCCTCAAACACGTCCGAACATGACATAGATCTCAAACATTTTGGAATATGACATAGATCTCAAACACGTCGGGACATGACATGAATCTCAAACACGTCGGGACATGACATAGATCTCAAACACGTCGGGACATGACATAGATCTCAAACACGTCGGTACATGAAAAAGGTCTCAAACACGTCCGAACACGACATAGATCTCAAACACTTCGGGACATGACATAGACCTCAAACACGTCGGGACATGACATAGATTTCAAACACGTCGGGATATGACATAGATCGCAAACACTTCGGGACATGATATAGATCTCAAACACGTCCGGACATGACGTAGATCTAAAACAGGTCGGGACATGACGTAGATCTCAAACACGTCGGGACATGACATAGATCGCAAACACGTCGGGACATGACATACATCTCAAAAACGTCGGGACATGACATAGATCTCAAACACTTCGGGACATGACATAGATCTTAAACACGTCGGGACATGACATAGATCTCAAACACTTCGGGACATGACATAGATCTCAAACACGTCGGGACATGACATAGATCTCAAACACTTCAGGACATGACGTAGATTTCAACCACGTCGGGACATGACATAGATCTTAAACATATCGGCACATGACATAGATCTCAAAGACGTCGGGACATGACATAGATCTCAAACACATAGGGACATGACATAGATCTCAAACATGTCGGGACATGACATAGATCTCATACACGTCGGTACATGACATAGATCTCAAACACGTCGGGACATGACATAGATCTCAAACACGTCGGGACATGACATAGATCTCAAACACGTTGGGACATGACATAGATCTCAAACACGTCGGGACATGACATAGATCTCAAACACTTCGTGACATGACATAGATCTCAAACACTTTGGGACATAACATAGATCTCAAACACTTCGGGACATGACATAGATCTCAAACACTTCGGGACATGAAATAGATCTCAAACCCTTCAGGACATGAAATATATCTCAAACACTTCGGGCCATAACATAGATCTCAAAAACGTCGGGACATGACATAGATCTCAAACACTTCGGGACATGACATTGATCTCAAACACGTCGGGACATGACATAGATCTCAAACACTTCCGGACATGACATAGATCTCAAACACGTCGCAACATGACTTAGATCTTAAACACTTGGGACATGACATAGATTTCAAACACGTCGGGACATGACATAGATCTCAAACAAGTCGGGACCAGACGTAGATATCAAACACTTTGGGACATGACATGGATCTCAAACACTTCGGAACATGACATAGATCTCAAACACGCCGGGACATGACATAGATCTCAAACAGTTCGGGGCATGAAATAGATCTCAAACACTTCGGTACATGAAATAGGTCTCAAACTCTTCGGGATATGACATAGATCTCAAACACTTCGGGACATGACATAGATCTCAAACACGTCGGGACATGACATAGATCTCAAACACGTCGTGACATGACATAGATATCAAACACGTCGGTACATGAAATAGATCTCAAACACTTCGGGACATGAAATAGATCTCTAACCCTTCGGGAGATGACATAGATCTCAAACACTTCGGGACATGAAATAGATCTCAAACACTTCGGGACATGAAATAGGTCTCAAACACGTCGGGACATGACATAGATCTGAAACACTTCGGGATATGAAATAGATCTCACACACGTCGGGACATGACATAGATCGCAAACACTTCGGGACATGAAATAGATCGCAAACACTTCGGGACATGACATAGATCTCGAACACTTCGGGACATGACATATATCTCAAACACGTCGGGACATGACAGAGATCTCAAACACGTCGGGACATGACAAAGGCCTCAAACACGTCTGGACATGACATAGAATTCAAACACTTCGGGACATGACATAGATCTCAAACACGTCAGGACATGACATAGATCTCAAACACTTCGGGACATGACATAGATCTGAAACACGTCGGGACATGACGTAGATCTCAAACACATCGGGATATGACATAGATCTCAAACACTTCGGGACATGACATAGATCTAGGTCTCCTAACCAAGTCCAGAACTAATGCCTTGGCGTGGTTTGGGCCTACCCCCCACCAAAAAAAAAATAAAAAAAATCTGGTGCTATTGAACCTTGTTGGTCGACCACTGGGTGGTTTTCATATGAAATATTGTCCGAAGAATAAACTAACAAAAGCAGTTGCTGGTGTAAGACGAAGAAATAACCAGGGTGCTGTGTGTAAACCATTGAATCGGCTCAGCTAACTTCATTGTCGACATTCAGTAGGCCCTACCACTGCCTCGAAAAGTGCGTGTCATTTCCAAAAAATAACTACCAATTAACGAACTCAGACTTGGGTTCCTAGGTCTGCAATTAGCCGCTTGTCCCTATACCTCAAACCCCACTCCCCCTCCTTCTCTTCCCACCGCCATCCGCAGCTTATCCTGTACAGACAGAGATATAAAGATCCAAAAAGTATTAGGTGAACAAACGTTTGTCACAGATCTAGATGAAATTCTCAATATTTTTGGCTCCCCATTAGACCCAACAAACGCACACACACACATACACACACACATCGTGCAATGACACAGAAAACAACTCACTGAGTTCTTTTGCACCTTGCCTACACGACGAACGACAGACGAGCCTCATTCCACTGAAAGCACTCACTTGATACGTTCATTTTAAAAATCTCTGTTTGTCGTATCATTTTTCGGCTTCATTGGTGACCCGTAAGTTTACGACGACTTTTGTAAACGTACATTTTTTCATCTTTGATATTATCACATCGTTATCATAATATTTCATAGTATAGTACGCTACTATCTCCTTACTATTAATGGCTGTCGACGTTGTTGCCATCAAGTTACCTACGTTTGGGACAAGTAATCCACAGTCATGGTTTGTTCAAGCTGAAGCACAATTTGCCATACGCGATAGAACATGTCAGGATACACGCTATTACCATGTAGTAGCGACACTAGATTCAGAAAACGCCAACCTTGCCCTAGCATTAGTATCATCTCCTCCTGAAAGCAACAAATATGACGCCATCAAACACTTTTTATTATCGACGTTCAGTTTATCAGAACAAGAACGGGCTATGACTTTGTTAAACATGAAGTACATAGGCGATCAAAAACCATCATACCTGATGGACGAAATGCTCTTCCTTTGTGGAGAACACAAGCCGTGCTTTATCTTCAAGCATTTCTTCCTATCACAACTTCTAAATACGGTAAGAATACATTTGATGACATCAAACACTCAGGATTGCAGAATGCTTGTACAAGAAGCCGACCCGACCGGTTGCTGATTGCTACCACTACGACCACTGACACTGTCAATGTGGCTCCAACTCAGGCGACCCACACCAACCGCCCATCACAGAAAC
>JAOYNN010117943.1:0-11524 GCA_025770095.1 Goniobranchus kuniei | reverse complement strand
AGCCTTACTTACGGGAAGGATCTCATAGAGCAATTCTTCTAAAATAGGCTTACTTTTCAGGGAGAGGAAGTACAAATTGTTCTTTCAAGTGGAGATTTACATGTAGGTAGAAAGGCTGTCATCAGTTTTGGACCATGACTTTAAAATCCAAAATGTATGAGAGTCATGAGGTTTATAATTTATATATATGTTTATACAGTTGAAACCATTTATAACAGGCCCGGTTATAGCAGAGATCTGGATATAACAGGGCTTTTTCCAATCCCCATTTTTTCTTTTTCTTTACCTCTACTAGATCTTGTCAGCTATATCAGGGAGACAAGAGAGTTAAATTGGTTATAGCAGGGATTTCATGGCACACAGGCAACCCCACATGAAGAAAAAGTGGGCCAGTGGTATATTCAACACCTTAACAGGCTTGCACGCCAGCCTAGGCCAGGTCTATCCTGAAGAGTTTCTTGCATAAACTGGGCTAACGATATGTTCCTGTCCTCGTAGTCCTTGTACTAGCTCTATGGCTGGTGTTGACAAACCCCACCACACCCCGACACCCCGTCCTCCCTCTCCCTCTCTCAACTTAGTTGATCTGTATTTCCCTTGATATCTGATGTAACAGGGATCAGATATAGCAGGGATTTTGCTTGGTCCCGTCATCCCTGTAAATCAGGTTTCCACTGTATAATACTAAATATAAATAAAGATTTAGTTGATTTGACGTTGCGCCTTAGACAGGCTTTGAAGGAGATTCCCTACCATTTTCATTCCATAACTTTTACCAATCATACGCTTGGAAGTGTCTAATCTCAGGGGATCCTTCAAACTTTGCGTAGAAAAGTTTAGAAACCTTACTTAAGATTTCCTTGTACCATCATCTAACACACATTCTCAACTATTTGAAGTAACAACAGTGTTTACTTGCTGGGATTTTTTTTTATATACATAAAGTTGTAGTTGTTTTTTTTAAGGTTAACATTATGATTATTTGTTTCTTTTTCCTCTTAGGAGACAAGACCAGGTTATATTTAAGACACTTACACTTAAATCTAAAGTATATAATTTAATGTTTTTCCTTAATGTTTATTTCTGTCATCCCATACTCTGTGCACAAGGTGATAGTTAACGTTATGTATGAACAATATAAAGGTCTCTTCTTGAAATAGGATTCCAAAGCAAAAAAACAAATTCCTCTCTCAAAATATCTATGCACAACATAATTTGTTTTTGTACTTGCCAATACTGTAAGATTGTATTTAGTCAGCTTCATATCAATCTATACCCATATTACCGTAAATAATTAATTCATTTCTTTTCGTTCTTTTTACTTATTGATCATTTTAATCTATTTTTATTATGATTTATCCTTTGAAAGATTTTTATAAAGAATTATTCCAATAGAAAAACAATATGTGAAGACAAGTGTATTTACTTTACATTGCAACAAAACACATTCCACCTCAGTATTTACACTATATTCGTATCCAGGTTTTTAAATTTTTTTTTGCGCAAACAGGAATATAAGTAGAACTACTTACAATCAAAAGATCAGGTACATTAATCAGAACACAGAGTAATATACTTCTACGAAGCTTTCATGTATGTCAACTCACTTTTAGAAAAGGGGAAAAGTATAAAATGTTCATATATTTTTACAAATTGATATCGGCAAGAATTATCCTTGAGAATAAGATGATTATTCCTTTCTAATTTCCTTCTCAAACAATCAAAATAAATATTTCTTCATATGAAGATGATATATTAAAGCGCTTACTTCTCGTCTTAAGGCAATGAAATACATAAGAAGATAATAAACATTGAGCTTAAATGCCTTTGTGAAATATAATTTGCTTGTCTTTCAGTTTGATATTTATGTCCTGGTAGCATAACTGCAGTTGACAAAATAATACAATTAATCAAAACTTTTGTGTTTAGACGTCGACCCCACCCAAATCCCAATCCTCATGTGCCACTTGATTTTTAAAAAGTGTTTAATTTGTTTTTAAGATTTACATTGATCAGAAGACAATTCCTTGTATTGTCCTTTTAGATTTACATTGATCAGAAGACAATATCTCATATTGTCCTTTTAGATTTACATTGATCAGAGGACAATTCCTCATATTGTCCTTTTAGATTTACATCGATCAGAAGACAATTCCTTATATTGTCCCTTTAGATTTACATTGATCAGAAGACAATTCCTCGTATTGTCCTTTTAGATTTACATTGATCAGAAGACAATTCCTTGTATTGTCCTTTAGATATCAGATTTTGCTCTCATAAAATGTTAATTGTCATATTCATCTTAATTATTTGATTCAGTGAAAACGTCTTGACCTTTCATGAATATTGAATATATTGATGTTGGCAAACTTAAATTCCATTTTTTTAATAATGTTTGTGTGTATGTGTGTTTGTAAATAAGGATTCAGATAAAGAGTTAAGCTGTCCCACATAAAACTGGCATTGAATCATTCTATTAAGTTGTGCAATTTAACCTATTTTATGTTTAAAAATTGTATGTGATACTTAATTTCTCAATGTCTTGCTTTGAAAGGAAAATATTGAATTGTAGCTTATTACACATCAAAAGAGACGATGAAGGGCATGTTTATAATTTGACATGTTGATTTTTTGTGTGAGCTGTCTCCTCTCTTTGAATAAAATAAATTTGCAAACATTTTTAATTATTTAGGACTTTTTCATGCTTGCTGAACAAAATCATTACATGATGAAATTCATTTAATCTTTTATTCTCAATGTTTTGGGTGCTCCGTAATTTTTATTTCCTCATTATAAAATGTGTGACTTGTGAGAAAAATATCCACTTTAACACTTATGTACATCCTATCATCAGGTCATTCAAATGAGCAAAGTTGGTTCAATTACGTTAACTGCCATAAAGTACATCACTCATTTAAACATAGGACCAGTGTCGTAGAACTCTGATGGGAAGTTAGCTGGTGTCTCGCTTGTATCAAGGGGTGATGAAATTTATATAATTTGTTTCACTTAATGCCATAGAAAATGGAAATAGGCAACTCTATCAAGGGGTAATGAAATTTATAAAATTTGTTTCACTTATTGCCATAGAAAAGTGGAAATAGACAACTGTATCAAGGCGTGATATATTTTATAACATTTGTTTCACTTATTGCCATAGAAAGTGGAAATAGGCAACTGTATCAAGGGGTGATGAAATTTATATTATTTGTTTCACTTATTGCCATAGAAAGTGGAAATAGGCAACTCTATAGGCCCTCAAGGTCTCAAGTGTATCTCTGACTTTTTTTATTGAAAGACCAAGGGACAGGTTATGACCAATCTGAATTGTTTCCTCCTTTTATTTATGTATGGATAGAGGATTTAAACAAAGTCATACAAAAATAATGCATTTGAGGCAAAGCTATCCCAAGAAAGCATATTTTTTGCTGTTGTTTACTATTTATAAAACTTATTTACAAATTTGTGTGTTAATATTTTCATTGTAAGTTTATATGATTATTATTTTTTTACCATCAGACGCATTTATTGCTTTCATATATTGATCCTATTTTTATATCATATGTATTTTTCCCCCCACTTATGTTTCAGGTTTGCTTTTTATTCAGTCCTGAGATTGTTCCCAATTGCAAGTTCGTTTTTAAGCTTCTTTTCATCTGTTTCAAGTGCTAATGTGACAAGATATAGTGGTGCTATGTGTGGTGTTCATTTGTAAAATGAGTTTTATTACCCTGACATCATTTACAGCTTATTGGTTTATTTTTTATGTTAAATCTTTTTTTTTCGAAGATGCATTAAGTCTATCTGTTTTGCGATTATTTCGGGAATGTCAATGTGGATTTTCGTGTTTGTTGATTTTATCCTTCCTTTGGCTGCCATTTGTTGGAGTTTAGTAAATATTGAAGCTAATTCTTACATGCTGTGTGATTTTGTTCTTGTTTTCATCCATTCAATCATCATTTATGCTCATACTGCTTATACCTATGCTTTGGCATGTCCATGCTTCTTTTTGACAATCCATTGTTTTTTAAATTTCCACTTAATGCATTTGACCCATTTTCTGCTCGAATCCTTAAAAAAGGATGGTAAAAGATACAAATCTATAAAGGAAAAAACTTTTCAGCAAAAGCAGACCCAGAGCATTTATCAGCATCCTGTAATAGACCAAATATGGGATAATCACAAATATTTTTGTCCTTTGTAGAAACTGGTTATAGCATGTCATATTTTGTTTAACTTTATTATGTCTAGTCAGAGCTTGGAATTGTACTACCGGTTTTTTGTTGCTATGATTGATATGACAGCCTGTTCATATACAGCAATTGGAAAACAAAGAATGTGACTCTACAGGCAAATATCAACACCTGAGGATTCTTACAATAGATATTACTTCATCTAGACTAAAGAAATTACTATGTATGTGAAAAAAAAAGAAACTTTACACTGGAATTTCCACCTCCTGACATATGAAATATAGGTAATCATAATAATTTTTAAATCTAACACTGGTGTCCCTTTAAGAGTGGTTTTACAGTATTATCATTAAAGTGAGAACTGCATACTATTTCAGCTGTGTTGTTGTTATGTATTGTTCACAGTGTACATGTTGGAAATGTATGTCACTGATTCGACAGACATTTCAAGTATTAAATTGTACTTCCTTCTCAATCTAAATGGTAGACAAATGCATCACTGATGAGTCATAAATATCAAGTATTTTGTCATACAATCTTTACAACGTAAATGATAGAAATGCGTGACACTGATTAGTCAAAAATTTGAAGTGTTTATCATACATTCTTTTCAATGTAAATGATAGAAATGTGTGACACTGATTAGTCAGAAATTTGAAGTGTTTATCACACATTCTTTGCAATGTAAATGATAGAAATGTGTGACACTGATTAGTCAGAAATTGCAAGTGTTTTATCATACATTGTTTTCAATGTAAATGGTAGACAAGTGCATCACCAATCAGTCAGAAATGTCAGGTGTTGTATAAGACCTTATTTGCAATTGAAATGACAGAAAAAAGTTTCATAATTAGTCAGAAATTTCAAGTGTCTTATTGTACATTCTTTTCAATGTATGTGATAGAAAAGTACATCACTGATTAGTCAGAAATTTCAAGTGTCTTATTGTACATTCTTTTCAATGTAAATGATAGAAAAGTACATCACTGATTAGTCAAAAATTGCAAATGTTTTATCATCCATTTTTGTCGATGTAAATAATAGAAAAGTGTGTCACAGATTAGTCAGAAATTTTTAATGTTTTATTATACATTCTTTCCAATGTAAATGATAGAAAAATGTGTCACTGATTGGTCAGAAATTTCAAATATTTTATTAAACTTTCTTTTCAATGTAAATGATAGAATAGTGTGTCACTGATTATTCAGATTGTTAGTGTTTTATTATACATTCTTTTCAATGTAAATGATAAAAAAGTACATCACCAATTAGTCATAATGTCTAGTGTTTTATTATACATTCTTGTCAGTGTAAATGATAGAATTGTGTGTCACTGATAAGTCAAGGCTGGTTGTTTTAATGTAAATTTTTTCCGTGTAAATGATGAAAAGTACATCACTGATTAGTCAGAAATTTCAAGTGGGTGGGTGGGGGGGAGGAAGGGGGTGGAGAAGGTGAGATAGAGATTTATGTCAATATAATAGATGAATTATTGAAAAATCAAGAGAGACAGATGATTCCCATCAGAAGTAAGACACATCACTGTACATACAGAAGGTGTAATCCCAGGGACTTGAATTTGGATGTAGAATAAGCCTACTGCCAGTATTCCTCATGCATGCTGTAAAAGCCAAAATGAGCGTTGAGTGAGAACTTCTTCTCTCATCTGTCTTCTTCTATCAGGCAATCTTTTATGTCTTCAGAGGGGGAAAGTTATGCCAGGAGAGAGAAGGAGGCATTATTCAGTGGCTATCTCCCATTAGTGTGCATTGCATGACTTAAACATACCATCGGGGTCACTTGCTGTCTAAATGGACTGAGTATTTTTTGTACATAAAGGGTGGCAGAAAATCCTGAATGGTTATTGCAGTGGACACTTTGGGGCTTGATGGCCATTGTTATCAGTTAAGTTTTCTAGGGAGATGATACTTTTTTTTGTGTCTGTAAATCATGAGATGATGGGGTTTTTTGTGTCAGTAAATCATGAGATGATATTTTTGTTGTGTCTGTAAATCATGAGATGATATTTTTTTGTGTCTGTAAATCATCTTTCAATGTAGCCTTCTAGTTATCTAAGATTGTAATATATTACGCCTATTGTTTATTTTAAATACCTGTTTTCCTTTTTGGTAACTTCTTTTCCTCATCTGAAGTACTACTTCTATTCTCTCCACAGCGTAGCTAGACTGTTCCGTTTAGTTATCCTGCTCGCCTGTACTAGGTCACACTGACAGAACTCAGCAGCCGCGCACAAGTCCGTTGTCGGAGATTAAGCTTTCTCAAGGCTCATGGCCGTTAATGATGGGTTCAAATATCACTCTCTGACTCCCAAAGGTAACTATAATCGGCTAATGTGCACACGAAGGACACCTTTTGAATTACTCCTCTCGCTGACTATGGAAGAAAAGACTTAAAAAATCGCTTAATTTTCTCCTGGCAGAGGTTTGAAAATTTCATACTTTTGGTTCATTTGTTTCACCTAATGCATAATATTTTAAAATCATAATTAAGTTGTTTAACTTACATTTTTTTCTAAAACTTGCACAGATGATTCATAAAACATTCATAAATGTACTTACTCGAAAGAATTGAGAAAGCTCTATAACAATTCAAGATAGAACAGTTTAAGCATTGTGAAGCCAATGAAAATCAGCAATTCTACATGCTCACATAACAATACACACACCGAGAAGTAACACACACACAAACAAATTATACTATACATGGCCTAGGATTCAGTATGAACTTTGATCATAAACCACTTAGAACCAGACATAGTATAGGGCTTTCTCAAAGATTTTTTTTGTATCATAACGACATGTATCTTCTCTTTCAGCGAGGCTTTGTGGGATAAGAATCGTATGTGCAGGAAGTTTGTAATTACACATTAATTAGAGCAATGTCGTAAAAAAAATTGAAAAATGCACTCACAGAATTCAAAAGCACAATTCACAAAAACTACAAATGCTAGAGTGTTGAAATTTCAACGAACCCAAGGAGTGGTGTTGGATGAGTGAATGAAACAAAGGGATGAAATTTTGGCGTAATAACGTGGATGTAGTGAAGGGAAGAATTTATGCAATTTTCAGGCGATGTCATTGATCTGACAGCAGTTACCGATAAATGCACGTGACCGCTAGTTACACCGAGCAGGTAGCTGGGTGGAGTTGATTTATGGCCTTCAGCTGGCCTCAATTAAACGGTAGTGGTTTTCAGTTAGAGTGAGCCGCCGTGTCTCGTAAAGTAGTCTTTCTTCTTCTTTTTTCCATGGCGCTGAGATCAGCTTTGTAGTTGAAAAGAGCCCTACAACACCAAATAAACAAATATCTATTCTGGGAAAGAGTTAAAAACAACGTATTTTAATGTTTTTCATATTGTCACCGACCAGAAATATACAGACAGGACAGCAGGGCCTTCTTCCTGTTATCGACGCGCTGGCTTAGCAACGACTTTTCAAGTATGTAAAATTATAGAAGAATAAAGAAACGAGAACAATAAAACTTCCCGTATGAAGAGTTACACGAACATTCTTCATAATTTCCATTCACCAACATAACCATGTGCTGTTGTTTACCCCTCTGAGATTTGATTTCACTTTTGTTAGTACTGTTGTCACAGACATTAGCGCTCGCTGTCCTATCCGTATATTTCTAGTCTGTGATATTTTTTATCTTATCATAATTATTTGTTCTATTTACCCATTGTTCCTGATTTTTGATGCACGCGACATGTTAGTACATAACCTACTGCCTGGTGAGAAGAATGTGTATGTTTTAAAATTAATTTATCTATGTATACCATGTATGTGTATTATGTTATTTGGCCAAATGGAAAGTTAATATCATAATTATATCCATGCATTTATATCCAGTAAATGCCAAAGCTGTTACATGTTATTCAGAATGGAATTTAGCTGTACAATCATGACTTTCTGCGAGAGTGAGAATGTTGAAAACCACCATTCATGTTAGTCAAACACAGGACCCCTCAATCTTGCAGAATGAGTTAGGTCATAACATATAGTGGATGGGCAACAAAAAACTTCCTGAACTTTGAAAAAATTCCTGTTGTTGAAGTGAAAGCCTTCAAATTTTGGTATATCTACTTTGTCCGTAGTAAGCATCACCAGGAGACGATTGTCGCTGCAGTGCTTTTGACGACTTTCCTGCACTCATCTCAATTCCTGCACTCATCTCAATTCCTGCACTCATCTCAATTCCTGCTCTTTTCAACCAACTCATATAATAAGTTCATCTGTGTGGTGTTTGATAGAGATGTAGGTCACAGATGGTCTTCCCCTCTTTCGTCTACTTTCAATTTTTCCCTGAATACTGTAGCCATTATATCTGTTTTGCTGTGCCTTGTTTTGTGTCTAACATAATTCAGTTTTCTTTTATTAATAATAAAAGAAAATAGAAGAATTTCGGTATAGTCAAGTGCAAAGAACTTGGTATAGGTATATGAAATTTCATTGAGATTTACAGAAAACCCTAAAAGTTGTAATAATATTATACAGACAACCACCCCCACTTTGCAGATATCACACTTTTACCCAGATCTTGTTTGCGATTATTTGCGAGAGTCAGTTTTGTGACTTCTTTGCGACTGCTCATGCTCGTATCAGCAGACAAGTCTTGTGTATTATGTTTAATTTATTTAAAGCTTAGAATTGTTATCGCTGATATTTTTGCATTATTGTACAAAAAGGCACACTTAAGTGATCTTATCTACAAAAAACGAAAAAACAAAACACTGAATCACAAAAATTGACAATAAAATAACTCCTATTGTTTGGTACTCAATACAGTTCAGTTTACACTTTTGGAAAGAAAGAAATGATCAAATATATGTTTGAAGAAAAGAAAGACTGGATGGCGCCGCTCACCATGCATCAACTAAAAGCAAAAAATTCTGAATGTAAAGAAGAAAATACATGTAAGATGGTACATCTACATTGAGATTCGAAAAAGAGATTTATACATTTAGACCTGTAATAGGGCAAAGCAGGGGCTTAACTAATCAATTGAAACTATTGATATTGACGATATTGATTTGGAGGTTTTGATATTGGCGATTTTGAAGGCTCCTTGTAACTTAAAAAATTGTAATTTGTTTACATCCATGAAATTTTCCAAGTCCACTTTAAGTTAATTGATGTATGATTAGTGAAAATTTCTATCATGATCTGTTAGGTCAATTCTCAGAAAGTTAGGTTTAAAGTTCAGGAAGGTTTTGGGTTGTTTTTTTTGCCCACCCAATGTAATACAATCAACTTATGCTAAAATATGAGATGTCATTCATATGGTATGAATTGACTTTGTGTTCACACAATGTTTTGGGATTGGTTTTTCTCTTATACTGATTAGTCTGCAAATATCCTGTTAATCGTGTGAATTTTGTTCTTTTGTTTGGCGTAGGGGGTGGGGGATGGAAATTGTCTTATTATTTCAATGCAAAAAGCTTGTCAATCACTTTAAATTTTAATGAGTCATCGTAGAAAATGATTTTTAGAAGATTTCTATTCATTTTCATGACCTTAACCCGTGCCACCTCGATCGGGTCAAAAATGACCCGAAGGGTCACTTATTGATTAATAACTTGGCTCCTAATGCAATGTATTCCCCAAGCTGCTAAATATGCTTTCTCAAACCTATCTTGCATAAAATCCCAGAATATGAACTTTGCAGCTATAGTAGTTTTGCTGTAAAGACCTTTTTTGTTGGCTAGGGTTATAAAAATTATAAAAATCAAAGTCCCACAAAGCACTAATCTAGTCAAAATTGACCCGAAGGGTCCCTTATTGACTGATAACTCGGCTCCTAATATGATTTATACCCCAAGCTGCTAAATATGCTTCCTCAAACCTATCTTGCACAAAATCCCAGAATATGAACTTTGCAGCTATAGCAGTTTTGCTGTAAAAGCCATGTTTGTTGGCTAGTGTGATAACACATAAAAATCGAAAACTCACACAAAGCACCATCGGGTCAAAATTGACCCAAACATCGTGATTAGTCCTAGACTATCGTAATAAATACTTTGTTGATTCTGGTTACCAAGTAATCGGTATTGATTATTTTTTTCCAATTCTCATGACCCCGCTAATATTTTTTTTTTTTTACCTCTTTTGCACTGGTGAACCATCATCACTGCTGAAAGTTTTAGGCCACATCAACCGACGATTGAACAAAAAGCATTTGTATGATATGGTAGTATGGTAATAGATCTAGATCTTTTCTATTGTGGTGGTTTGTAGGCCTACGTCATGTTTTAGCCCAAACCCTACCATGCCAAGGTCTGACTTGAACTGGCGTAGGTCTAACAGTTATCCCCGTTCAGACGCGACATTTTCGCCATTGCCGTAGGCCTAAAGGGCCGACACTAATCCATCATATAAGTAGGCTCAGAGCCTGTGGCATAGCGCTGTGTATTACAATAAACACTATGGACTAGGCTAATGGGCCCCTTTACACACATTCACATGTAATTGAGGAGTCAATATTCGAGTACTGCATTGTACTAATTCTTGGGTCAAAAATGACCTGAAGGGGGCTCCGTGTTACAGTTTGGCATCGAGGCGGTGCTGGTTAAAAGACTACTTTTTAGCAGCCATGTCCCTTCTTGTTATAATCTTTCATTTTTTGCTCTCTTGATGACTGTTTTTGTTGAAATAATCCATCACTATTTCTAAAACAAATCTTTGTCACATTAATTATGAAGGAGAGAGTTTTATGTTTGAGATTGGTTACATAAAGGTAAAATTTACTCTTTTGAAAGCGTTTGCAACACAAGTACTGGCTGTTATGATGACTACATGAAATGCTGCAACAAAATAATTTTATTTAAGTGGCTTGAAGAGAAAGGAAGACTGAAAGCAGGCACATTATGGGGCTTTCAACATTTGTATGAGTCTGGTTATGGCACTTCTTTTAATTGCATGGAATGGTATAGTTGTAAGGCAAAGATAAACCATGTACAGGAATTTCTGTCCTCCATGTTGTGGTCTATGCTACCATATGATTGTTCATGATATGATTTATTTTATGCTGTTTATTTGTCATTGATGTAGCTCTCAAAACTTACAACTCTGTCATGACTTAAGTATTTTAAGATTATGATTAAAGTGTGAAAAAAAATGCATATGTCATCATGTTCATTCAATAAATGCCTAATTCGTGTTTTGATGGTGTTTTGTTAATAAGGTATTGAAATACTAGACATCAGTTCTTACATTTTGCTTTAACATCTAATGGATTGTTAATAAGGTATTGAAATACTAGACATCAGTTCTTACATTTTGCTTTAACATCTAATGGATTGTTAATAAGGTA
>JAOYNN010117832.1:0-11525 GCA_025770095.1 Goniobranchus kuniei | reverse complement strand
CATATTTGTAGTGCCCACTTTCATCAAACGAAAGGCATAACGTACATTAATTGTTATTGTACATTATTCTCATACAGATGACAAACTTCCAAATGAAGAAAGGACAACAAATAAATGACAATAAGATAATGTTTAGATCTATGTTTAAAAACCAAACAAAAAAGAAACTATTTCTAAATGCTTACACGCTTAAAGTTGAGCAAAGTCCTTTATGTTGCACATGGTGCTATAAATAGCCAACAAGACAAATATTTTTTTTTAAAACAAACAAAAACAAAAAAAAACCACCATTGCTGCCGAGCTTGCTCGAGGGTCTCACATCGAAAACCACTAAGAGCTTAATGACACCTTCTTATTTTTATTCTTGTTCTCCTCCTCCTCCTCCTCCTCCTCCTCCTCCTCCTCTTGCTTCTTGTTTCGGCTTATCCCGCTGTTATCACTGTCGCCATGTCGAATGCCGCAACTCCATTTATTGTGGTCCATCGCGTCTTCCTCTTCCAGACCCAATAGTCTCACGTCGCAATTACTCTATGAAACAGGCGTCCTCTCTCTGTTTTACCATTAATCTCTATATGATTCAACACAATTTAACCCACATATTCCTCCTCTCGTCTCCTGATGTGTCCAAACCATCCAAAGTGTATTTTCTCTGATTGGTGTTGGCATACTTTTCATTTATACCATTCTTCGGATCTTATCGTTTAACACTTTATCTTTTCTTGTCCACCCAAGGGACCATCTGAACATTTTTATCTCCGTCACTTCTAGCTTTCTGTCCTGCCTTTTAGTCAACGCCACCGTGCTCCAGTCCATATGACGTTGCCGCTTTTATCACACTCTTCTAAACTAATAATTTCTCTCCGGTTTCGTTAGTTTATTCCTTATATCGGCCAGACCCTTGGGCCTAGGGACATGAGGTTTGGGGTATAGGGGTAACTTGGCATGGAAAAGGACAAACGGTGGGTTCCTTCGCTTTATTTGAAGCCTGTAGCTTTAGAACAATAAAAATGTCTGTTCCTCTCTAATTCCCTGTGCTTAGCCCACTTTCTTTCGTTTTTGTTTTCTCCGTCCGTTTTTTAATAGGTTCGAAAAGAGTTTCCCGAAGGCTTAGGGCTTATTGATCGCAATTTTCCAAGCATTGACGCTTCTAGGCCTAAGTAAAAGTAAAGTTAGTCCCGAACCCATAACTGGGTATAGGGGAATTAAGGGTAGAGCCCTAATTATACTAGGCATACAGCATAATGTGGTAGTTTGCCATTGCTTTCCACGCCGACTTTACTTCCGCCAAGTCTAGAAAGACCTAGCTACCCATTTATACTACTGGGTGAACAGGGGGCCCCGAAAAAAACCACTGCCCGGCTGGGGATCGAACTCGGGTCCCTCGCATGGCAGTCAGCCGCTCTACCAACTGAGCTACCGGGCCACCATGCTTATGCTTACAATTAAGTAATGCTATTTTTTTTAAGTGTCATGCTTGACAGAAGTAGTATTATGAACATTATTTCTCTTCATAATTGATATAGAGAGATCTCCACCCTGGAATTTAAAGTATGTTTAGGCGGAGCAATTATGTTAAGGTAATTCTGAATCTCACTTTCATAAATTTCACTTGAAAAAAAGAAATCCAGTCTCAATGTTTAACACAATGCCTGTAAAAAAAAGAAAAATGCACTATGGGTATGAGTATGACATCGCATAAACATGACTTATATTTTATAGGAAAATGTACAGACACATTCTCATTTATAGTTTTCTGGGTTTTTCTTTCCTTTAGATCCATGGAAAAGGATTGAAATTGGGAATTTATGAAGATTTTGGCCACAGTACTTGTGCAGGCTACCCAGGAAGTGAATTTTATTTGCAGACTGATGCTAATACATTCGCGGAATGGAATGTTGACATGTTGAAACTTGATGGCTGTAACTCAGATATAAAAGATATGCCATATGGTAATTGATTTTCATCCTCATTATCATGCTTCTTTAATGTCAGTGCATAATATTATTATTATGAAAATTGACTATAAAAAAACTTTTGCAAAGACTAGAGGTTTTCATTGGTACTTGAAACCTAATAGAAAGAGGAAGAGAGGAGATTTTTGCCACAAGATTGGAAATTTATGATGCATTTTCCAGGACTCCCTTCACTTCATTTTTACGTTTATTGTCTGTATTATTTTAACATCACATTTTGTTGCTTTTCTCTGTCATTTTCATACTCTCCTTTTCTTCGTGGAGGATCCAGCTTGGGCGTAAGGATCCCACACTAGCATCCAAAAATCTTCTCTGTCCATTGCTCTTTGGTCCGCTTCTATTGTTGTTGTGTTGAGTCCCTCTGCGATGTCCTGCAATCTACTGTGATGTTCCTTCTATCCCACTTTAAATCTTAGTAGGAGAAAGGCAGATTCCAACATGATTATAAGCTGATACTAACATATAATAATCTGAGGAAGACATTCAAATGTTAAGAAACAGTTCAGAGATATGTTTTTAACAAAATAAAACTTACCCGGTATTTCAGTTATTCCGTCATTGCCTTTTGTTTGTGCATATAAAAAGAAACCTTTGCACTTAGGACTTGTAAAGACAAAGCTGAGAAGCTGCTGCAGGGCAGAAATTAATTTCTACCATTCTCCCCTCCCTTAAAGTGAAAGTTTTCTTTCAAAACTCCCCAAGTCCAAGGCTGAGTTGCATCGAGAAGATAGATAAAAGAGAAGGATAACGCTTTCTAAATTTCTTATAAATAACAGTTGATTAAATAGACACAAAGTACCCACCTCCATTTTGGTAGATACTGATGCATCTTTCTAAGAGGCAGTTTTTTTAGCATCTGCAAGCCAAACTTAAAAAAATTTTCCATTTTAAAGATTTATTTAATAATCTTTGACTTTATGTCTTCTGTGATAATACAGCGTTCCCTATGATGGAGAGATTTCTGAACTTGACTGGAAGACCTATTCTCTTCCTATGTGAATGGCCAAATCATTTTGTTCGGTTTGGATTCCAGGTGTGTGTCTGCTTAAGCTTTGCACTATGAAATGCTTTACCAGGAGACATTATATTGGCTTTCTTCCTACATGGTCTTATTATTTTTGTTTTTCCAAAACACAAAGGTTTGTGCTTTGTTAAGTATGTATTATGCATATTGGGATCCACCTAATATGACATTGGATAATATGACATTCTGGTTAACACGATGTAAATTCAGTCCTGATTTTTTCCTTATTTATCCTTACTAAGAAATGACCGCTTTATATTACATAATTTTTTTCGATTTTGTTTAATATGACATCCTGATTCGGACAGAGTCAAAGATTACAGTGAAAAAATAAGACATCAATGAATACATCTGATAGCCGATAAGTAAGGCTTACCTGAGTATAAAATTAACACAGTAAGCCTAACACTACTCTAGCACATGAGTAGGCTACTAACTTTTTTGTGAATGTAATAACATGTACACATACAAACATGTAGTTCATGAGTATTTCCTCTTGTTCTCTATTGTAATGTATCATATGACATTCGGTTACTACGGCACAATACCTTCGGTCCCGACAATGTTTGTATTAAGCGGATTCCACTGTTTTTTATTGTGTATGATCATGAATTTACTTTTTCATTTTAATTTTTTACCCTCCTTTGGCCTTTAAACTATGGAAGTAAGTGTTGATTGTCATTTAGCATATTGGTCACTAAGATTCATCAAATGTAAAAAAGTCATAAAGAGAAGAGAAACGAACAAAAAGAATGCAAGCATTCTTTGGAATATTTTATCTCACATCCACAACTTTTACTATAAATTAAATATTTATATTTATACTAATATTTTACTCCAGCATATTTCTCATATAACATTTTCCTTGAACTTTGGAACATTGCATTCACAAGATTTGTCCTTCTTTGGGTGGTGAGGTGTTGTTTTTTTTGCACTCCTCACTCTAACTCTAATGCTGGTGTATAGTTGGTATACAGTATATATATATATTTTTATATCTTGCCAGGTTTATATTTCACACCATTATTTAAATGATGTCAGGTCATGAAGCTTTAAAAAACAAATCTAATTTGTTCATCTCAAGAAGTCTGCTCAAATGATGAAATAAAACTAGTTTGCAGTATTCTTAATTTGAATTAGACAATATGAAGTATTTTACAGGCATTGCTAAAGGAAATGAATTGAAAGGATCTTGTGGTCTCCTGTACCATAATCTTATCCCTTCTCTGTCAGGAAAGCTTTACATTGTAAGGCAGCATTTCAAAGTTAAGAATTGAAGGACTGCTACCAGGATATGTCTATTGAAAGATATTATGAGTTGTGAATACATGTCTGATAATGTTTCATAAATCTTAAACCTGACTTCTCAAGTCAGTGGAAGATCTCCAAGCCCTAACCATTAATGGCTGCATGGGATTGACCAGGGGAGCAGCTGATGCATCCCAATTTGTTGATTAGAAGTCATAAGATGCATATTGAGTAGATACACACCATTAATTGCCTATGAGTGATTTGTTTGCCTTGTTCTTAGATTTTTCACTCGAGGTAATTGTATAATAATTGATATAATAATTATTAGATGACATTTAATGGGGACTTTGGGGTGATGGTGGAGAATTTAGCATCACTTACTTACACTTAATTATGTAAATGTATCTTTCGAATTTAGGAAATCTGTTTCTACTTTGTCATTAAACTCTGAAAACTGAAATATCTTAAATAAAATCAGTCTTATTTATTTTATCTCCAAATAATTAGTGAAAATGCTCATATCTCTTTAGAGATAAGAATCTGATTTACTGAAAGAATCAATCTCTGTGCCAAAGAAATTTGGGACTCACAAAGGTCTTTATTCTTAATTAATTTCCAGTTATTTCAACTTTTTCTTTTGCATCCACATTGTTCATGTGTTTGTCTTTAGTGATGCACGTACCTGGAGGCTTTATAGGTCAAAACCAGTTGTGCTTTCATGAAGGAATGCCTAGCAGAAGTGATCCTTACTATGCCACTGGAATCCATGACTGATTTGGCGATTCGTGAAGTTGCTAGAATCTTTAAAAATACATCAAAGAATCATACTATAAATATGTGACCTAAAGAGATGGCATCAAGTAATAAGTAAGAGCAGTATCAGTCCTGGCTGCCTTTTAGTTCTAGCAGTCCTAGAAGAAGGAGCCTTCAGTTAGATTTTATTCAACAGCCTTGCCTGAGCAAGGACAGTTTCTTTGGGCTTTTTAAAAATTTATCGGTGTCAGTTCTTCAGGGAAAAACAGAAGGAGAGATAAAGCAGGAATGACCATCAATGTCCTATCTTTCAAACTTATAAGGCATTGTGAAAATGATCATGCATGAGATGATTGGAATGACCAAGGTCAGAGACAAATGGCAGCAGATTGTCAGCAGCCTTCAGCAACCATTTGACACGGGGATGCTTAATAACAACATTGACTTGAAATCTTTTGAATATTGATCAAGCTGTGATTTAACTTGAGAGACAGCACTTGAATTTACAGGAACTGGTATGGTAGTGGAGTTAACATCAGTTTTCCCTCAGAAAAATACTTGCCTTTTAAAAAAAAAACCCAACCCGGATATGTCAACCTTTCTATGAGAGTAAGATACTCTGAAGAAGTCACCATCCATCATGACCTGCCAGGCCTTAACCTGGAGCCTTTAGGGCCTGGATCTCCCAGGGAAAGAGAAAGAAAGGGAGGCGAAAGAACATATGAAGAAGGGACTTTAAGGCTGATGCCAGACAGACCGGCTACTGTGCTACACCTAGAAAGAGCTGACACAGATTGCCCAGGAGACTGAGGACGATGGTGTACAGTTGTGGATGGCTTACAGAGTGTTTTGATACCTTAGCCTCCCCCCCACCCCCACTTGGCGAGACGATCTGATAAGAGGTATGAAGTAAGACTGTACACCATTTGGAAGCTTTACTATTTGTAATCTCAAATCAAAATTTTCATAGGTCTTGGTCTATTTTTATACTGACGGGAGTGTTTTCTTTGAATGTTGGTATTTGTTGTTTGGTTGCCATTTTCATGTTAAGAAGCACATCAAGTCCATGTGTTTGAGAACAAAGAGTGGCCAGGATCATCTCGAAATCTTAATGCTTGTGAACAATTCAGGTTCTATCATAAAAGGCAGAGTGGAAAAATCATTATGAACTCTACAGACAATCTTCACGCTGCTCTTGTAAAGATTTTAGGTGACAAGGATGTTGAAACTGAACTTTTCATTTCTCTTTTGGAGTCGTATTTTGCTCGACTATATGTTGACAGAAAAGCTGGTGGTGGAGATACTAAGTAGTAATAAAAATGTATGAAATTTTGCATTTGGGATTAGAAATAGTTTATGTAAAAACATATGTTGTTGGTTTTGTGTCAGCTGTTCTGGGTTTGGCCAGTGGGGGAACTAAGGTATCAAAACACCCTGTATGCCCCTATAAGGTCACAAGTAAGTATTTCATTATGTCAGAGTTTAAGTGATGAAGTAGGCAGACAGGGAACAATTCTTATGATGTTCTGATCCGCAAAAACTTTTTGAGATACATTTTTTTATTACAAGAACATATATTTGAAGAATTTATTGTGGGTGATTGCTTATTGTTTGTATATATATATCCCTTAATAGAACTAGATATCTGTGTAGGTTAACAGATATATCATGCTACTTTTTTGGTTGATATTTCAGCCAAACTACACAGCAGTGCGTCAGAGCTGTAATCTGTGGAGAAATTACTTTGATGTTCAAGACAACTGGGATTCTGTTGTAAAGACCATAGACCATTTTGGTGCTGATAATGAAAAGTCAGCTCAATTTGCTGGTCCTGGAGGTTGGAACGATCCTGGATTGGTACGTTATCAATTGTATTTTTGACCATTGACAGATATGCAACATACAGGGTGGGCCAATAGTAGCCTAACAGTTACTTCATGATCTGTTTCTCTTTTAAAGTCCTCTTCAATAGAAAAATCCAAACGAATGCAATTGAACTGTTAGACAAAGCACACAACCAATGCTACTTAATTGTTTGAAAAAAATTAATGTAAATTTTATATAACTTTGTTTATACAAATGTACTACGTATTACCTGTCTAAACTGTGAGGCTACCTTTGGCCCACCCTGTATAATGAAATCAAGAAATATAAATGATCATACGTAGTATTATGTTTTAGGGGCAACAGGACTGAGATATAATATAGCATTTCAGACATGTCCATTTTAGGATACAGAAAAAAAAAAAAAAAACAAACAAAAAAACCAAGAAAGACGACACAAAAAAATTATATTATAAGTAGCTTACACAAATTAAACAAAAGCAGAAAACCTAGCTTTTAAAGCCTCATTTGCTACTGAAAACAAAAAGAGGAAGTATTGTAACGTAAAATTTAAGCAACGAACAAGAGAACACAAAAAATAGCCTACCTCAATTCTTTAAAATTCAACTGCTACAAAGAGCATTCATTTAATTTATTGGTATGTAATATAAGAAACCAGAAGCTAGAAAACGTAAGGCAAGACCTAAAACATCAATAGTATCCACGCTCAGACAAGACCTTAAAAAGTCGTGCGAAACCGAATGGGCTAGTGAATTAAATAGCCTCTCAGACCTCAAACTTTTATGCCAGGCTGCTCAAACCAGGAAACATTGGAAACAGTTATTCTCGATCTTGTACAGATCCTCCCAGGTGTAAGCGTTGGATGACACTTCAGCGACAGGGATTTAAGTCAAGTAAGTCAATATAAGAAAGACCTATAATTGAGGTTTGAGATTTACCCATTGTCCAACCATCGCTTATAGGAAGCACTCACTTTAATTTTATTAGGTACAAATAAGAAGAGTAACTCATGAAAGCTGCTTTGAAGATCGAAACGTTCTGAACACTAACAAGTAGGCTGCAATGTAACATGCTAACCTGAACGCCATTCAGTGGGATTGATAATGTTTTGGAGTGTGTGTGCATGAAGTTCCAAGGGCCGGCTTGTGATGCCAAAATTTATACGAATTTGCCTATGGGAACGAAAACAGTATTATTGAATTGAATCGAAGTGAATTGAACTTATGGGTAATCAATCTTAGATATAATATTATTGTTGTAAACAATACGCCTATCATTCCTCCAGTAGTAAGAGGGTTTAGAATAATGTTATGAGTTAGCTGTTTGAATTCATTAATCTGTTTATACTGTATAAACCTACACCATTATGGGACATGATAAAATTTATAAATATACTAGGGCAGGCTGATAAATATAAGTTGCATTTGTTTAGAACTTTTTTGTTTTCAATACTAGGCACATACATCATACATCAAAATAAAGCTTAGACTTTCAGCAACATAATGATATCTTGCACTTCATTTTCTAACAAAGTCATCATCGCGGTCTACACACAGCTGCCAACATTGGCTAGTTGGTGCACGCAGTAGGCGAAGAATTCTGGTGACTTTTCCCCGCACCATTGACAAACATCTGCCTCAACTTCTATAGGACTATCTTAATGAATTCCTTTGAGACGCTTCTTGAGCTGGGGGTACAAGAAATAGTCGTTTGGAGCAAGATTTGGACTCTCTGCAGGCTTCTGTAAGATTGGAAATTTCAACCGCATTTAGGCATCATGAGTTGGCAACTGCTCACATAGTCTTGAGACCCAGCATGCAGAGACTTTTTGGTAGCCCAGGTGTGATGTTACAATATGTGCTAGTTCTTTTGAAAGTCCAGCTTCATAGCAATTTCTTTTGTTTGACTTTTCAATTTGACTCAGTCATCATACAACCGACTACTTCTTGATGATTTGTATGGGATGCAGAAGGTGGCCTAAGGTACATGGACCTTGTGATCATGCACATTTGACTGTGTGGGAACCTCTCCTTTGAAAATTCCTACTCATTTTCCAGCTGCACTGCTATAAGAAATACACATACTGACATAAATGTAATTCATTCTTTTATGGATATTTGCCACAGAGCATCCTTCAGCTGTGAGAAATTCATTAATAGAACACAGTTTTACGACTACGCTCGTTAGTAATAGGCATTTTCCTTACCGAGGTGGCTTACCAGTGGTGTGACTTCATTCAATTGTGAGCACAAATGACGTCAAACATATTTGTTTTTAATTTTGTATTTGAGTGAAGAGAATTGGTGTACATGTGTGGTGATTCAAGATTATGCAAGGAGAATGTTTTGAGTTAAAGGCAAATGGAGCTTATTTTTCATCAGCACTGCCTGGTATATTTAACTTATTGGCATGTTTTACATTTTTATTTTCTCTGTTAGTTGTATTTGTAATGTAGGTGACTTTGGATTACATTCTTGCTCATAAAAATTTGTATACATACAGTAGACTTCAGATAACATGAACTCCATGGGACCAGTGTAATTAGTTCATGTTATCAAGAATTTGTGTTAAGAAGATTGAACAAAATCTAAGCCTGGTTGATCGAAATTGAAGTTCTGTGAATGAATGGTGAATGCTGGCGCAAGCAAAGCAACTCGACATCAACTTAATCCACTATGGTAGGCCTAAAAGAAAGGAGATGGGGTGGGTTAGGCGGGCGGCAAACAATGGGGTGATCGGTAATGTCTATCATCACATGCTTAGTGATGTGAGATCGGAACATAATGCTGTGCGGCGATTGGCCCTTCGTACATCAAATCATGACACAGTACCATGTACATGGGTTGTGCTAGTATGCCTCATCACCAGGTACCTCAAACCCCTTTGTGTGACGAGGCGCTGATGCCACATTAGTTCTAGGCCTTTTTAACATGTGTGCGCTGCCTGATTCGCTTTGCCCGAAGCTTTGTTGGTGTAACAATAGGGGGAAACCTGGAAAAGATTCACGTGAAGCGCTAGCTTCGGTTGGTGTTAACAAGATCTAGTGAAAACTGAGTTCATGTTAAAGGATATTGCATTAGTTGGATAAAGATGAAAATGATTCAGGGATTCGCATTCAGTTCGTGTTAGGGTAAAATTCATGTAAAGCGGGTTCGTGTTAGGTGAATTCCACTGTATATATGCTGTTTATTTATTTATTTCCTTATCCATTCAAATGTTTTAATATATATGATTAGCTTTAGATCTACTCAATTAAAGGTAAGATAGGATAAAACATATAAAGGATAATCAGCCCAGTACCCTGTATGTTTTAATTATATGTTATTTTTAACATTTATTTACATACCAGTATGTTCCATTTACTATTCTAGCTTCTGTTGTAGTTCCTGTTTATTTGTATCTGAAGAAAGACATTGGTTTGAAACTATATATAATCTATCCTGTCTTTCTTTTGATTGAGTAACCCCAAACTTTGTATATTTCTACGTTTGTCCAGATTCTTACTCAGTAAAAATGTTTTTGCATTAATTTATTCAACTGTTTGTAATTTTGTATTCTTTCAGTTGGTTGTAGGTGACTTTGGACTGAGCTATTATCAACAGAAGGCTCAGTTTGGTATCTGGGCTCTCCTGGCGGCTCCTCTAATGATGTCAGTAGATCTCCGTAACATTGATGCTAAAGCAAAATCTCTTCTTCTCAACAAGAATATCATTGCAATCAACCAGGATCCTTTGGGAAATCAAGCATCTAGGTTGTTTGAGGTACAGTTCAAATTTTATAGGACAAATCTTCTGCTAAGATGTAGAGGAATCAATGTCCACACATTTAATCAAATGATGAAGATGAAGTACATTTTGTGCATACATTTTACACGGTATTGATGGGACAAGTTGTCACGTCGAGATTTGAGCCACTTTCGCCATGACCAGCTAAAGGGGAAAATGATGTGACAGGATCCGGCCTCACTAACTTGTTCTTATTCATAACCATTAACAGCAGTGATAGACTAGATGCTTCACGACGTAGAATTCTGTACGCAAAGCAATCTTTTAGTTTTGCCTGCAGTGGGCCACCCGATGGCTGCCCTCAGGTAATAAATCTTGTCATGCGGTAATTGGACCCCGGTCAAGTGTTATTTATGGGCGTCGATGTAGGTAGATCTGAGATGCTAAATGCTGGCACTTGTCAACAATTTTAAACAAATATAACGGTGAAGTAACCATCTCCATTCTTCCTTTCTTGTTTTCAATATCAAGCTGAATATACTCGCCGCCTTTGAGAAAAAAAAAATTTCTATGACATTTCTTTCTTATGATATTATACTGTTTTTGCGAGTGTGTTTTTTCGTCTTTGTGAAAACTCTGATGAGTGCTTAATTAAAAAAATTTTTTTTTTTTTATACAAACCTTCCTACCGATTTGATTTTTGAAACGTACAGATTCTTTCACTTTCTAAGTTTTATAGTAGAAAAAACCATCAGTTCAAGAGGTCTGGGTATCGTGTAAGTGTAATTTGTGCATTTTTGCAACTTTGTCATTGTGCTTTCATTTCTTCTTTTTTCGTTACGTTTCTAGATAAACCCTTTTGTATATACTGCAAAATAAACCTGACAAAGAGACAAAGAAAGTCTCACAAAAACAAGAGAGAGAGAGAGAGAGAGAGAGAGAGAGAGAGAGAGA
>JAOYNN010117721.1:0-11526 GCA_025770095.1 Goniobranchus kuniei | reverse complement strand
CGAAATCTATGAAACTTGTATGGAGGGTTACATTCCATTCCTGGCTTTGTTCAATAATTTTACGTAAAGTAAAGATATGGTCAGAGCATGCTTGTCCCTTGCGAAATCCTGCTTGTTGTTTCCTATGTTTTGGTTCGACTGTTGGTCGCATGCGGTCAAGAAGAATCTTACTGAACACTTTACTCGTGATAGAGAGAAGCATTATTCCTTTCCAATTTCCATATTCTGATAGGTAGCCTTTTTTGTGTAGTTTTACAATGATTCCTGTACTCCACTCATCCGGTATATTTCAGAGTTCTAGATTTTTTCAAAAATATCTTTCAATAGCTGTGGTATGATCTTATATTCAGCTTTAAGCATCTCTTCTGTTATTTGATCTTCTCCTCCAGCTTTCCCATTGTTAAGTGTTTTAATTGCTTTCTTAATTTCTTCAATTGTTGGAGGGTTTATGTTGATGTTCAGATCAGTTCAGCCTCTTTAATGTTAGCTCTAAGTTTCAGAGGTTCTCTATTTAAAATCGATGACAAATGTTCTTTCCATTTTTTTTAAAGGGAACTATAATTCAACGTTCTCCCAAAATGAGGATGTTCGGCGAAGTAATGAGGAAAATGTGGATGTTAGAGAGGTAAAATTTTTAAAGAAAAAATTCCATGTCTTGGAGAAATGTGGATGTTAGGCGGATGTGGATGTTAAGCGGAGACCACTGTATTGAACTAGAGTAGTTAAAGAGGATATAAATTCCTCATCCTGTTGTTCCATAGTCTGTTTAAAGGATTAAGAACGTCATCAGAGTTATGCAATCTTGGTCTCTTTCTTTGTTCTCTCTTCACAAAAGTCTAGACATTTTCAACTATGTTTAGGCCTGGAGATACGGCTGACCAGGGCACAGAAACTATGCTTGAATTGTTAAAGAATTCTGTTATTACACACAGGTGATTTGGTTGGGCTTTACCATGCACTAACATGGATACCTTGTAACATATTGAAGAATATAGCCAAGAAGAATGTCTTGTACATAGGTTTTCCCAGTCAGCCGACTGTTAATTCTCACCAATGCTGTTTTTTGTCCTCATTAATTATCCCACCCCAGACGATAACACTTCCAATCCTTATCCCGACCTTCACCTGTTCTTCGTTAGCATACACCTCCTTGATCTTTTTATCGAATGCTGAACAATGCCTCCGTAGTAAACATGGGGGGTAGGGGCTGGGACGGAGTGATTGGGATAGTGAATTGAGAATATCCTTTTTCTGCCAGCACTGGCAGATTGAGATAGACTCTTGCCATGTATGCATTTGTTGTTGTACTCTAAATAACAAGTACTGCCTTCATGTTATTGGCTGACACAGCTTCTTTCATAGCAATGGGCTTATTTGATAAAGAGTTTTAGGTGTGTTTAATTAGAATAACCTTTTACAGTTGAGTCAACACGCTAGTGAAATTTGATGAAATTCTGAACTACGGTGATCTCACCCATTTGATTAGTCATCATTCATTAGTGTTAATACTTTTCTCACAAATTATTGGTAAAACAGTTTAACTCACAGAATAGAGCAAAGGTTCAAAGTGTATAAAACTACATATGTATAATTTACATAGATTGAGTTTGATTTGAATGGCTTAATAGAGGTTGAAAATGACCTTACCACTACTTTTTTTTTTTATTGATAGCAACAATTTCACCAGTCACATAGCAGAAGTTTTGAAATACTTTGTATACTTACAAACAGGATTCGATTTGATCTAAAACTTGTGTTTCTGCTTTGAGATTTAATTTTAGCTTATGTACTGGTATAATTGAAGCAGGAATGGATTTTACCTAAAGCAAGTGAAAGAAAATTTGATTTTATCTGAACTGTGTATGTCTGAAACGAGATTTTATGTTTCACTAAAGATTTGCTTTCACCAGCAATGGCAACATCTGAATGAAGATTTCATTTCATCCACAGTGTATAGGAAAGAACATTTGATATGTAGGGTGTGTCTGAATCAAATTTTAATTTTATCTTATGTGTGTATGTCTGAAAGAGGATTTCATTCTGTCCAACATGTGTGAAAGAACATTTCATCTGTTGTGTATGTCTGAATCAAAATTTGATTTTATCCAATGTGTGTATGTCTGGAGGAGGATTTGATTTTATCCACAGTGTAAGTCTGAAAGAATATGTGACCTGATCTTATAAATAGGGTATGTCTAAATCAAGGTTTGGTTTGATCTAAAATGAATGTCTGAAACAGCATTTGATTTTATCTAAATTGTATATATTGTAATGAAACAAGATTTGATCGTGTATCAAGTGTATGTCTGGAAAAACTTTTGATCTTATCTCAAGTGTATTTATGTGAAACAAGATTTGATTGCCATGTGGCACAATATTGATATTCAGGTGTAGACAAGTCTGTCAATGCTACAAGTCTTTACTCTTAGTTTTAGTTCAATGTTTCATATCTGGTTAAGAGATGTTTTGAAAATGTTTTCATTAGTCTTTCTTCCTTTTTATTTCTTAATTGATGAAGACCTTTCTGAAAGTCTAATTCAAGTCTTGTCATTTTTTACTTTCTTTTTTTAAATTTTTACTGAAGTTTTATCTTATTTTGACTCCTTCCAACCCTGATGCAAAAAAAAAAAAAAATCTTCCTTAATGATTTGTTTTGTAGTAGTAATGTAAAATGTTTCTCCGACATGTTTAACCCAAATTGGTGCAAATTTCAATTTCCATAATTCAGTTGTTGTTTTTTTCTTCAATTTGAAATTAATTGTGATATTGTAATATATATTTATAGTTAATATATTAGAAATATAAAAATGTTCATCTTTTAAACATTTCATCTTTTATTTTTTTAATCAATTCTTAAAGACATTCTTTTGATGATGTTGATTTTTATCTGCAAGCTCATTTTTTTATACATTTTTTCTGCCATTGTTTGAAAATTCCATAAATAAAAGCTTATAGTTTTAGGGCCAAAATACTTACCATCAGTTCCCGAGTTCCTCAACTGTGAGGATGTAGAATAGGATCGCTGCTAGTACTCCCCATGTATGCTGTCAAAGCCAGTTTCGGGTTGAGTGAGAGCTTCTCTTCTCATCTGTCTTATTCTTTTTTTTGTTTCCTCAGAGGGGAAGAGTTTTGCTGGTGGAGGCATAGAGACATTATTCAGCAGCTATCCCCATTGGTGTGCATTGCATGACTTAAAAATACTAACGGGGTCACTTGCTATCTAGATGGACCGAGCACTTTTGTACACTAGGGGCGGTAGAAAATCCTGGGTGATTATTGCAATGCACAGTTTGGGGCTTGATGGTTGTCGTTAATTAGTTACGTGTTTGGAGAGAAGATATTTTTTTTGGTCTGTAAATCGTTTCTCCATGTCGCTTTTTGATTACCGTACACTATCATATCATCTGCTTGTTTGTCTATTTAAAATGCCTGTTTCCCTTTTTGGCAACTTCTTTTCCTCATCTGAACATCTTTCATACTTTTACTTTTGACTAGTCATTCGTCTTGCCTTTTCCATGGGTGCTGAGATGACCTTGGTGGTTGGAAAGAGCCTTAAACCTCAAAATTAACTACACAAACTTATCATCAGTAGTGTAGAGGTTAAAATAACTCAGCATGAGTCATGAGTTAAGAAGCGTTCACCATGGTCAATAAAAGCTTGTTGGACCATACATGGGATCAAGCTTTGATGGTTTGGTTAGGTCCTTAACCATAAGTCATTGGCGTTAAGTCTTTAGGTAATACACTTTATTTTTCACTAACCTCACTTAACTCAGGTGTGAATGAGTACCTGGCAATAGGCAATGAAAGAACTTCTCAGATTGCAGGAGTGATGTCCTTACCAGGCTGTTCCACTGTATGCTACCCAGAAAGTTGAGAAGATATCAGAGTGTAATGGGGAATAAATGATGTCAAGTCTGTAAACCTCATCTTTCATATTTAATCTTTATCCATGTGGCTATAGTCTGCTTTATGTTTACCTTCTTGATTCACGAAGAAAGCCAGTAGAATTGGATATTTGGCTCTGGTCTTTAGACCCTGATGTCTTATCTTACCATCCCAGCGAAACCAATGGGTCAGAGTTCCTTTTGGACGTAGCCACCCAGATACACATTCTATATTCTTTCCTGTCCAATACTAACTGTCCTGTCTCTGCCATATTCATTCCGTGCTAGCCTTGATGAAGTCTCCAAAAATCAATCTGCTATTGTTATTGTTATTTCTTGGGTTAAACGTCACTTTTCAACGTCATAGATTGTATCATGGACGGTGCTATTTTGACATGTTTATGTGCTGTCACACATCAACCATAAGGCATAGCACAACTTGAATGATTCATTAAGTCACAGTAGGCCTATACTGACATTGGACTGACTGGGCTGGCCCATCTCAGAACTGTTCTCATAGTGTTGACCGTAAAGACAGTTACTAAATTGAAAATTTTAAACTCTTAGGGTATGACTCGTTCAGGGATCAAACCTGCTACCTCAAAGTTCCAAGGAGGAGACCCCACCACTAGGCCTTCCAACCAGTACCAAAAATTAATAAATCTGGTTCTATTGTTATTTTTAACAAAATGAAAAAAGTTCTTGCATTTTCTAGACTGAATCACGATATATATATATATATACTCTCCAGGGGGCATTCCTGCTTAAGGATAGAGAGCACTTCGAGACTTTTTATAGACTGTTTATAAAATGGTTGAAAGCAGTATATATAAATGCAATCTTTATCGGAATCGGAGGTGGGACAGTTTTTCTGGGTAAAGGAATGGCTATCATATATCATGCCATATGTCCCATGCAAGTGGTAAAAGGCTGCTACGGGTTGCGGGAGAGCTCCTTCTTCTATCTCTTGTCACCTATCCTTTAAATTTTGTCCCCTCAGAAAGGATGGATATTGTGCTGGAAGCGGGAATGAGGCATATTCGTAGGAGGTCATCCTCCATTTATGTGCATTGTGTGACTTTAGATTACTATCTGGAACACCTGCTACAGTGTATTTAGATTGATCTAGTACATTTATACACAAACGGCAGTAGAAAATCTTGGGTGGTTATCGTGTTGCACACTGTGGGGTTTGGTGACCATTGTTAATTTGTTGTTTTCGTTGGGGTTTTTTGTTTGTTTTGTTTTTGTTTTTTAGAGGTGGTATTTTTTTATTATATTTGTTTTATGACCTGCCGTTACGTGGTAGTGTGCTTTTCACATACTGATCATCAAAAGATGACGCCTCAGCTACCTTCTCAAACTGCCTAATGTGTATAATGCTTATTGTTTATTTGAAATTCTCTTTTCCCTCTTTGATGGCTTCTCCTCTTAATCTGAAAACTTTTATCTGATAATTCTGTTCTCTTTCTAAAAAGCCTAACCTCTTACTTTTAGCATGGAATCTGAGATAACCTAATCGAGTTGAAACGATTCCTAAAACACTAAACAATCAAATAGTCTGAAAATCAATTCTTATTTAGATCCATTGGTTTTACAAAGTGGGCAGATTAAAATCGATTTATTATTATTGGTTTTATGTTTATTTTAAATGTCTGCTTCCCCTTTCTCATCTGAAAATCTTTTCTACTACTTCTGTTCTTTCTGTTACTTTAGACTAGCTTTTTATCGTTTGACTTGCTTTTTTCATGGGCGCTGAGATGACCTTTGCTGTCGAACTGAGCCCTAAAATCCCAAATGAATAAATAAATATTATTATTGGTCCCTGTTTTCTATTTTCTTGCTTGTAGATGCAACTTTATTTACTGATGTGTTCACCAGTTGTATGATATAGGACAATCCATAATATTTTTCTTAATTTTATTTATAACTATTCTTCTTCCTTTTCATTCTTCTATTGGAGTACAAGTTGTCAGGTAAGCAAATTTTGAGGTGAAGAAGGAAGAGATTATTTTGATTCAAGCCTCAATATTAAAAGTGGTTTTCTTCACAAGACAGCATCCAACCTTTGCGAAAAAAAAATTGAACCAAAAATACACACACAACGTCATTAAAATGATACATGTATTCATCTTAAATGTATTTTAACAAATTTAGGCAATCCCAGCATACACATTGCACACTTAATTAAAAAGAGAGAAAAAATACTAGGAAACGCTTCATCTTTAAAAATAAAAATGTCAATTTTATTTACATGCTTTGCACATATCTTACTTGAAACCATACTCGTAAAAACTTCAAGGAAATTAATATAGGTCCTCAAAATCTATTTTGTCTTTTCTCTCAAGTTTCAAGTACTCATAGCCCATGATGAAGTAAAATGTAGAAAATGTATGTTAAGGCTAAAAATAAGAAATGTTATGTTAATAGTAATTTTAATGTAATGGCCAAATCATACCGAAAACTTGCACAGTTTACCCTTTTTCTTGCCATGGTTGCATCTTTGCAACACACAGCATTTTTGCTACAAGAAATACCATTTTCCCTTCCTTGCCATGGTTGCATTAATGCCACTCTCTAACTGTGCTTATTTCAAGGCAACACTTGAAACATCACTCTAGACACTAGCTTCAGTATTAACTGTGTTGAAGATTTCCTGTCAGAGTTTGTTTTCACTGAGACACTAAGGTAGGCCATATATATGGAGTTTTCTTTTCTTCTTCATTTTTTTGGTGGAGTGTGTGTGTGTGTGTGTGTGTGTGTGTGGGGGGGGGGGGTATTGTCCTTTTTCCCTGTGACTTTGAGTATGGCAGAATTTCAGGATTTTTAGTCTAATAATTCTATGCATTTAGGGCTCTTGAGCTTCATAAATTACAAACCCTACTGAAGCTAATAAGGTCAGTGTTGGTTGGTGACACTAGTCTAGTGACAATGATGTTGAACATGCCTCTCATTCTCATCCCAAAATGTCAATATGACCCAAAGGTTGGTTATCATCCCATCCCAAACTGAATGATGCAATTCCATTTTATTCACTGCATTTTCCCCACTGTATTCATCCAGTCTTTAAGTGAAGAAAGATGTAAAAACTGGGGCACCCTATTATAATAGTCGCTGGATAAAGACACCAGAGGTCTGCTGACCAAAGTTTTACTAGATAATAAGCATGTATAAACACACAGTCAACACGCATAAATACACGCTCTGTTTTGTAACGCGACTTTGTGTCTAGCCATATTTTGCCTCAAAATGAATCTTTTGTAGAGCGATTGGCGATATTTCTGCCACTACAGGGTGTTTCGATACCTTTTAATCCACTAATCGAGCCAGCAGTCTGGGTCATTTGGTCAATCCAAAAACCTCAACTCATTGCCGATTAATGATCCTACTGTGATTTTACATTAATTTGGCTATTTGGTTGAGCCGATTTGGTCTTCCAGCCTTACCGTTTTGTATTTGTTTTTTTCCCCCTTAAATCCACTTAAACTTAAAAGAGCCTGATATGATTGTCTTTCATCTCCCCCTTACTCCACCCCTCCTCCCCCACCTCAAGTTTGAAACACACTGCATCGCTGTTTTGTCATGTGTCATGGTGTGAGCTAATCGGAAGGGGATGGTAGGGGGGACCCAATGGCATGGCACGGCCTTGCAGTGATGAAGCAGTCATGCAGCCTCCTCTCCTCCACCGGTTAGCATAGTGATTACATCCTACCCATAGAACATTCGCTGACTAAACTCGTCGGCTCTGCATTGAGTTGCTATGGGTTGGTGCCTGTCTAAGATCGAGTTGGAATCGATCCCACCGATCTTTTATAAATTTAGTCGATTAAGCTCTAGCCGAAGACACCACTTAATTGGCCCTCCACTAGTTTGTTGATGACAAGTTTGAAAATCCCTAGACACAAACACATGTCTGTATATAGGATTGAGACAAGAGATGGCCATATGATTGGCTGGGGGCAGATTAATTGAAAACAATGAATGGAATTGAACTGGCCAAGCCAGGTTACAATAATGTACAGTTTAGAAAAAAATACAGCCGGGTGAGTGTAAGAAGAGGTGGAAGGGCGGGGATAATGTTGAAAGGCCTATTATGAGTGATTGCCCTTCCCATAAAGGCACAGTATGCGTAAAGACACGCTTTTCTCTAAGACCAAAGGGCGTGCATGCGTTTATCCAGCAACTACTGTACAATCCATATGCTCAGTTCCCAAGCAGAATGTAAGAAGCCTGGTACTCCAGCACAGCAGTTGTTACAGAGCACCAAACAAAAGAAAAAACAAATTTCTCAGCTAACAGTGAGAAAAATGGCTGATTTTGGGGGGCAAGAAATGAGTTAAAATATTTGGGAAATTCATTTGACTAGATTTATTCTTTGTCTTTTGACGAAACAGATTTTTCATCAACACATTTCTACCAAGGAAATGTGTCTGTGTTGCACACTCCACCGTGCCAATGCAAGATTTTCTCTTATGCCTTTTGCTTTGTATTGCCTTGTCACCGTCCCAATTGGGATTTCTCTAAAATCATTGTTTGTTTCTATCATTTCATTTATCATATACCTATGTACTACTAAATAGGGAAAATGCTGTGCTGACCCCAAAAACTTGGGATGAGCCGAAATAATCATAATAAGAAGAAGACGAAGAAGAAGCCAATACGATCTTGATGGAAAACATTTGCTGCCTTTGTTTGTATGTCTTTAACAAATTCTATCATGGACTTGTTTCATAGCTCTAGAAAAGCAAGGGCAAATTCTAGGCTTTTCTGCATGCTTCTCATAATGTTATTATTAATTATTATTCTGAATAAAATAGATTTTGTACAATATATTACAAAACTAGAAAAATGATACAAGAAGCACAACGATGATTGCAAAGGAAACAGATTAAATATGTAAACCCTTTCCCCCCCTCCCCCTTCAAAAAAAAGAAAACAAACACGAAAAACAAAAGAAAAAAGACAACAGTAAACAAAAACAAACAAAGAAAAAAACAAAATACTAAGTATTTTAGTGAGATTGAGAAAAATAACCAAAAATAGAGATTTTTTAGGGGGAAAAAATATGAGTTCAAAACAACACTGGATGTAGTACAAAGTAGGGCTAGGAGCCTGCTTGAGGGGTGAGCTGTTTTGTGTCTTTTGTGTCCTTCACGGCCTGGCTCTTTTCAGCTTGCTCCTGCATGAACCGAATGAGAGAAAAGTTATTGTAAATGTTACAGGCAACAAAGCTACTGACATTCAAAAACAAACCAATGCCTATACCTACCTTTCATCTCAAAACAAAAAAAAAGGAAAAAATTTTCAGAAAATTTAATTGAGAATGTGAGTATGGGTAAGATATGGTTACTTCAATTTTGCTTGCATCATTTCACTCAAGCATCAACGATTACTTAGCTATCATGGATACTTGGTTCATCATCAGCAGCAGCAGCAGCAGCATCATCATCATCATCCAGTGTCGTGTCTGAAACAGGCATTGATGGCCACGGTTTTACATCTCACTCTATGTCATACGAGGCCCTCCTGAATGTATTATTGTTGAGTTCTTTCTTAGTTCCCAAGGTGTTTAGGCTGTCCACAAATGCAGCTCTTTGACTTTGACTCTGCTTCTCTTCCAGTCAATTTTTCATGTCATACTCTGGTGTTCCATTCCTTTTTAATATATGTCCCAGGAATTTCATCTGTTGCCTCCTTACTGTCATGATGAGTTTGCCATTTCTAAAACATCTTAGTTTATACCGGTTCTGAAAAGTCCTTAAAATTACATTTCAGGTTTTTAAGGCATTATAAAGTTATTTACATTTGCTTATGCTTAAAATAAAGCTGTAATTTACATGTAAATCTGTTTTCAATGCTCTGAGGATGCTCTGGTGCATAATTTTCTTCTTTACAGTACAGATCAACATGTATATATGTAAAAGGCAACAAAGCTGTTATCTGCTATGGATATTTAACACTAAGTATATACATCAATTAAAGTATACTTTAATATTTTATAATTGAAGCAGGTTTTAAGAATCAAGTGTAATTAAAATATGCATAATTTTAAAAACTTCATATCTTAGCTGTTTTTAGGAGTGCAAATCACACACACTCACAAAATCTCCCGAGAGGAAGCTGTGATCTTAACTCATTCTGGACATATCGCCTCTACATAGGCTCTGATGAAGTCTTATTTATAATGGTCATTTCAGTTATTCAATGTAGGTACCACAGACAAAAAATTGAAAGCCGATTTTGTGATTACATGTAACTTTATTTATAAAGTACTACTCAAACCATGAAAAATAAAACAAATTTCATCAAAATCCATTGAAAAATAAGAAAGTTATGGCCATTTGAAGTCTTTTGGAATACGAAAACATTCAACAATTTTTAACCGAACATTTTTTTTTTAAGTTTTGAAACGCAGGAAAAATTAATGGAAGCAATCTACAAGGAATATAACATTATTTATCAAATTTCTAGATACATATGTAGAGGATATTAAAAAACAAGAGTCTATTAAACTTTTTAGTCCATATAGTCCCCTAAACTTCAAGAGAAATTAATAAAATGTCATAAAAAACGCTGCAAAATAGTCTGGAAACCCATTTTTGACCATTGCATATCTCAGGAAATTGAAATCTGAAGCTCCCAAAACACCTGGAATGAGCATTAACTGATTTATTGCCCATTACACTAGGGGAAAAGTCAAGGAGCGTTACCAGTGCGTAATCTGATATCTCATGGTTATCAATGGAAGAGCCAAGGTAGAGGAGTCGCTTTGGGGATTTGTCGTTCTTCACGGGAACCACCCCTGTGATACTAATTGATATTCGGGAACGCTTCAAAGGCAAAAACTAAAATCCAGGTTTTGAGGCACTTTGCAACGCCGTGAATGGTAAATAAACATTTTATAGACATGGGTATATGGCTTATAAAGCTAAATCCACAAAATGCAGACAATTAGGTCAAAAACACAAAGAAGAACTTCATCAACATTAAGTATTCATAAATAATAAACCAGTAGGGCTAGCTACATGAAATAAACACCAAACAAAAGTAATTTCATGCTGTTTGCAACAAACTGAAATGCAGTGCAACCTATCTATAACAACATCGTCCGGACCAGAAAAAAATGTCGTTATACAGAAATATCGTTACAGTGAGAGGCAACCATTTGCTCTCTATTCATCTAGGCTTAGGACCGGCACGAGTACAAAATTGTAGAACACATATGTTAATAAAGACCAAATTGCACATAATAGGCATACTCTCCAATGGCAACCTTGAAAATAATGCCATGTCGATTCTTGAAAACATAGAGGTAGCCACTATTCGTTTGTCTGCGAATATCTTTGCTTGTTCCATGATAATTGGGCCCTGTATAAAATATTTAGTAGTGACAGAAAGAAGGAAGTGAGTGTGTGTGTGAGAGAGAGAGAGAGAGAGAGAGAGATAGAGACTCATCAATGCAATAACAGGGCTAGGCCTATCTATTCCCATGACCTCGGCACACCATTGCGCAGATAGGTGACCTCTATATGACCCCTGGTACATCGGCTGGGCCCTCGCCTCAACTTAAACACAGGTCCCGTGATGCCGTGTTCCCTTCACTTTGGTATGTAGATGTTGATTTTGTTAGTTTGTTTGT
>JAOYNN010117720.1:4357-17407 GCA_025770095.1 Goniobranchus kuniei | reverse complement strand
TACTACTACTACTACTACTACTACATAATAATAATAATAATAATAATAATAATAATAATAATAATAATAATAATAATCATCATCATCATCATCATCATCTGAGCTGAGCTTTGAAATAGTGCTTAATCCACTAAATGTGCTCAAAGTGCTTTACAAGTGTTCCCCGACAGGCCATTTCCAACCAAAGATCTTCTGAATTTCATTTGGAGTAAACAGAGATGCAGACATTTTACAGGCACACTTGCTCCAGCATACTGACAAGATCTTCATCGGGTACTCAATAACACCTGAGTGGGGTGAGGAAATGTATGTAAATAGCCTTTCCCAAAGATTAAACAGCGCAACTGCCCAGCCCAGCCTCGAACTCCAACCCCACGAGTACAAGTCCAATGTACTGACCTCACAGCCACGCTATTATTATAATAAATATAACAATAATAATAATAATAATAATAATAATAATAATAATAATAATGATAATAATAAAAAGTCTTGTCATGGTAACCCTACTGTGAAATGATATGACTTAATCACATCTACATGGAGAGGCTGAATCATGCTTTATGTAATGAAAAAAGCATGGAAGAGGTTCAACAGCTTATAAATGCCAACCACTTTAAGTGAAGAAGCAGAACAACAAGAGACCTAAAAGAAAGAATGCAAACACACAACAACAACGTTCAGCATGAAACTTGCCATTGCTACCCAACCACAGAGACACTCATCTTTAATTAGTAAATTAAAATGTTTTCTTGCCTTTTTTTAAATAGTTGTTACAAGCCTTTACATGGGAAAACAAAACTGTCAAAGTATGTTTAAATTAGGACTTTAAAGTGACAGAACACCTCTAAAAACATAAAACATAATATAAAAGAAAAAGAAAACAGAAAGAAAAACCAATTTAAGATGTGGGAAATCAGAGGCACCCCATGTTTTGACCATGCATCACTGATTGCATCTTCTTTCAGGTTAAAGTTAGTAGACTTTTAAGAGTGGGAAGAATTGCAAGAGCATTAATTAAACAGAACACTACTTTTGTTTCCTTAGCTAATTGTCTCTCTCTCTCTATCATCAAATTTTAAGGCATCCACAAATCATCCAAGGCCATTTGAAATCAGTAGTACAAATAGTATTACACTTTTGTTCTGCGAAGATAGGCACCATGAATGTGGTGTCATAACAGATTGTTATTAGTTTTCAGAATACTTGCGCTGCCTTAAGCTATCTCAGTGATAAAATTCACAAGATGTTAAATCGATTATGAAAAAGCGGCTTTTGTGTGTCTATGTAACTAGGAAAAAGCAAAAAAATCAACATTTGCCAATACGCACCAGTTTTCAAACTTGAATTTAATTTTGAGTCTTCCGAAATGAATGAATTAATGTGTGTAGTATTCTAATCTTCAACACCACATTTCCAACAGCAATCAAATAAATGGAGAAGCAGTCATTCTGATTTAATCTTATAGGATATACTATTGAGCATCTATGCATATAGCTTTATGAGTTGAATGGAAAAGTTGTGCAAACACATGTATTTGGACAGTCTACTAAAGTGAATGAGCCATGTGCACAAAATTTGAAATGAAAAGATACAACAATTTCCAAGGTAATTGTTTCAAAGTTACATTTAGTTACTGTGTTACCATTCTGTATACCAAAGGAGACAGTGCAAAACCTATCATGTTAGTAGACATTGTGCTTTCAATATAGATGTACCCTTATTCTACTTCAAATGTGCATTAAATCTTTTAACATCATCTATAATATTGTGGAGGACATAAAAGTTAGTAAGCTGATTAACTTTTCAGGTAGAGCAAAATGAAGTAATGATATGGACCTATAGGATTTGAATCAAGTCTTTACTTTGCCAAAGAATGAATGTCAAATGAATAAGAAAGACTGACATTTTCATACAATCATCATTAGGTAGAATTTTATTTATTTGTATGTTTTTTTACTCGAATTTCCTTGAAAATTAAAGAAAATTCTTGTAACTTGGTGTATGGATGTAGAATTTCACATGTTATCATGGTCATATTGTAATATAGTTCACTCATACCATTCAATTATCGTATACTATGCTAAGATTTTAAAAGGCACTGGCAACTGGTACAACCATAATAAGATGCCAAGTAATGACTACTGCATCATGCCTTTTCATGTTACAGGCTAAAATATGCAGGCATTACGGCTGTACAGACAAGAGTGAATGGATTCACTTTTCTACTGAATAAATCGTTTAATGCTTTAGAAACAGCTGTTTTCTGAACTCTTACAAGTGGTGGACCTATGATAAAAAGAGAAGCACAAGAAGTTAGTGGCAATATGAACTTTTTTTACCAGGATTTATCTGAACAGGTATGCAATCAGCAAAGCACGGCCAAATGTGTAAAAGGAAGCAATAAAGTAGAAAGTGAAGGCTTGTTACCTTGCCCCCAGAGATCTGTTGCTCTAATACATTCTTTGCCAGCTGTAAAACAAGGTTTTTTCTATCACATCACTGACTTCATAGAATGAAATAAGGCTACATCAAGAAAATTGGGCTTATTTACGTCTACTTTTTCACCTTGCAATCTATGTAAATTTTTTACCATAATTTTTGTTTTTCTCTTAGTTAAATCCATTTTGATTATGATGTACTGCAATAAAAATTATTACAAACAAACGAAATAAAAAAAGACATTCTAGATATAAAGCAGGTGAGAATTGTGGTAAACAGTGATTATTTGTAGATAAGTGAGGATCATTTTAGACCAATTAGATGCCATAAGCTCAAAGTTTTATCATGAGGTTGAATATCAACTACAAAAAATAAGGCACTTCAGAACAAAGGGAATCATGTCCAATTTTTGTGTCTGTAAAGAATATTGATCAGGAAAAATGAAAAGAAGAAATCAATGCCAGCCGTGGATAAGAGAATAAGGGTGTGATAAAAACATAGTGAGCGCTCCTATGTACTATGTCTTCCAAACTATGAATATGGTAAGAGACAAAATGAAAGCAGCCGACCACCCCTTCAAGGTTCTGTTGTTTAATAAAATCGATGATGAAAGCAAGTAACAATTTCACCTGAGATATCTGATGTGCTATATTACACTATTTCTTTGCACATCTAGACACCTTCTCCATGAATATATTATACAACAACACAAAAATGTGGTGTCAACCTATTTATTGGACATCAAGACACCTTTAATACACATACACCCACGTGCACACACAAACAGAGAGAGAGAGAGAGAGAGAGAGAGAGAGAGAGAGAGAGAGAGAGGGAGAGAGAGAGAGAGAGACAGAGAGACAGAGAGACAGAGAGAGAGAGAGAGAGAGACAGAGACAGAGAGAGAGAGAGAGAGAGATAAAAAAAAAATGACATGATTAACGGGGCATGAAACTTATTGTTAATGGCCATGATAGGAAATTTACATTATAAATACATAAAGCTTCATGATTGTGGCATATGAATACAGTGGTCTCTGCTTAACATCCACATCCTTGGGAGGCTGAAAAATGTGCACGTTAGCCGAATGTGAATGTAAGGCAAGGAAACTGCCTATTTACCTATGACATTGTATATACCATAGCTCAATCACAGAATACCCAATACTAAGGAAAAGGCGTGGCCAATGTCACTCTGTGAGTAGATTAAGTATTGTTTGGCATACATGTCAATCATTGTACAGGGTAAAAAAAAATTTGGTTGTGACGATATGCAATGAACTGAACAAGCAACACTGTTTCACTCAATATTATGCATGACGATGAGGTGGCGCCATCTTTCTCCACTGACCAGCGTTCGAAAACTTATAGGCTAATTAATCACAAGCCAGATGGTTGGCATTATGCATTCACTTTTTTGGGCTTGTCTGAAACCAAGCTACACTTATCAATGAGTAGGGGAGTCTTGACTGGTGTCATCGCTTATCTGTTGTCTGTATGAATAGTTTGAGGTGTGAGACAGTGACAAGTGATTTCTTTTGTTTTAGAAGACGAGGCTGGCATTACATTTTTTGGCAAGTCTGAAATGTACATGCTCTCTATAAGGAAAAATGTTATTCATCATTCTCCCAAAATGTGTATGTTAGACAAACTAACGTGGATAACGTGGATATTTGAAGGCTAATTTTTATAGAAAAAATTCTGTATCCTGGAGAAAGGTGGATGATAGGCAGATGTGGATCTAAGGCAGGTGGATATTAAGCAAAGACCATTGTATTATAATAATATCAAGCACCACATTGCTTGTTTACTATATTAGAGTTTTCATTGACTTGCTCTGGCCTCTTAATTTAGGTCATCTGCACAGAGGCATTCTGCTTTATCACTTCCAAAGGCCTCTATTGGAGAGATATTTTAGATGCAATATGTTCTCAAAGAAATATTTTCAAACATTCAGTCAATACTTATTGCATGCTGAAAAATGAGCCCTTTTCATTGATATAAACGCTAAAGAAAAGAAAAATCTGACAAGTGTTAAAAAATGAAACTAATAGTATTAAGCATTGTACAAGGATAATGTGTGTTTATATGCGAACTGAAGATGAAATGCAGTGGGCAAGGAATTTCCTATCTGCTGCTTATCTTGGTATCTGAATGGCATACAAGCAAATTGAAGCAGATTGTCTTTTTTGCATATCTTGATAAGATTTGCTTTCTTTGTCACTTCATGAAAGCATACTATAAGAGACATGAAGTACAGATTGAGAAAATAAGTTTTTACAATTAAAAAAGGATGCTTCTTTTATGAGTGAATTATCTGGAAAGGTGAGGGAAGGAGGAAAAAAGTTTGACTGTGCTTTTAACCAAGAGAAAAGCATGATTGACACAAGGTACAGAAAGATATATTGACCGGCATTAGACACTGTCTGGTAAATTACTCCTCAATCAAATTTGTCCACAACAAAGTTAACATAATATCTTTCAATTTAAACAAGTGTTTTGGCTTTGGTTACTTTGTTTTAATGAAACACACTGTACTGTGTAAACAATCACCCATCCTCAATTTTTAAAGTTCAATAAAGAATATGTACACCAGCAGCATTGATGGCAGCTGTAATACAGCGCTGCATAGATTCTGAAGAGGCCTGAAGGATGGTATTCCATTATTGAACAAGAGCATTCTTATATGGCTGGAACTGACTCTGTGACCTAGTCATCCCATAGGTGCCCAAATGGGGAAAAGTCAGGTGAACAGGGTGGCCACTGCAAAACTGTGTACCTTTGTTAGCCATGAAAATTGGCACATAATTGGGCAGTATGAGTCCTTGCATTGTCCTGCAGAAAGGTGTGCAGATTGGGATGGAGTTGCAATAAGTTTGTTGTATGGTCTTGCAAAATGTCATCGAGGTAAGATGAAGCAGACACAGATTCATCAAAGGAATGGAGATCAGTTCTCAAATGCCAGCTAATGGCAGCCCACATCATCACAGTAGTACTCCCCCATCGGTCAGCTTTGACCAGACAGCAGTCGGCATGTCTTTCTTCTCTCAAACACCAAATTCTTTTCCTTCCCTCGGCGTGGTTCACACAGATTCTACCAAGCAATATGAAACAAATAAGACACCAAAATTCTTCAAAAAGATCTTGACATGTTGAAGATTTGGGAAAAAAGAAACAGGAATTCCATCCTAAAAGATATCAAGTCCTGAGGACAACCAACAAAAAGAGCCTGATTCCATCTTTGAATATGATACACAACACAACTCTGGAAGAAGCCAGCAAGGTAAAATATCTTGGCATTACAATTAACAGCATGTTTACATGGAAGGATCATACAACCAGCATGTGCAATAAAGCAAAATCAACTCTAAGATTTATCAGAGGGAACTGGTTTGATAGAAACACAAATATCAAATTAAATGATAAGACCTATTTTAGAATACAGAGGTATAGTTTGGAACCCATATCAGAGGACAAAAAAAATAGAAAGAAAATTCGAAAGATGGCTATTAAATTCCTTTGACACACAACATCAATAAAAAGGATGAAGCAGATACATCGAAACATTAATATAAGAGAAATAACAGCAAACTCTTAATGTTCTTCAAATTAATGATTACAAAATAAAACGAAAGTCTCCCTTTGTGGCTGCCAGAAAAACAGCAGAAAACTGTTGAGGTTCACTGTACCACAGTCAAAAGGTGAATGACTACTAGTATTCATTTGTTCTATCCACATTAAGAAAATGGAATGAACTCCTACTCCAGTAAAAAATTCTAAGACGCAGAAAGTTTTGAAAGGAGGAGGAAGAGGAGTAGAAGAAGGAGACGGAAGATAAAGAAGAAGATGAAGAAGTGTGACATCGCGAAACACCAAACCAGTCACATAATGTCCATCCAGGTATTGATTCGCCCACTGAAGTCTGTTCTGTTGGCATTCTGTGGTCAGAATTGCCCCATCATAAGGACCAAGACATGATAGGTCAGCATCTGACAAATGTCAATGGATAGCGTGTCCAGACACATTCCCATGCCTTTCATTTGTATTATTTGTTGTCAATGCAGCAATAAGGAAACAGTTCCTTAAATGTGATGTGATAATGAGCCAGTCTGTTCTGGGATCAGTCATCCTGAGCTGTCTTGGACGTTCCCTGCCATGTGGACTTTGTGTGGCTTGATAAAGTGCTAGAAAATTGTTAATTGTGGAGTGGCTGACATTGAAAATTCTTGAAACGTGACTCATTGAGGTCTCTGCTTCCACCATGCCGTGTCCTTCAGTGCTCTTTGATAGACATATATGTGGCATTTTTTGGTACATTAGTGGACCACAACTAAGCAAACTGTGTTTCTGGTTGGATGAAAGCTACCAAATAGTGTGAACAAGTGCTTTTGATGAACACATAAAATAAAAAATATGATTGAAACATGACAACAAAAGGTATCGTGAGCTCAAACAGAAAAGGAGGGTGAAATTCATCATGACACACAGATTTTTCTTTGTCCTCATAACAAAGCCCTGTACTGATTTTGAGGCTGATGAGTACTATTTATTTAGAGTATTTGTTAACATATTGAAATTGGATAAATTTTAATGCCAGTCTGTTATTGAAATTTTTTTTGGGGGGAAAAGTATAAGTCTCATAAATGTACATCAAAAGTTTAACACAATGTGACTACTTGCAACTGTGACTGAGTACAGAGTGAACACAAAGCAGAACAGTTGGTACTGGCATCCCCGGGAGACACCAAAACTGGGTACTCAGGCAAAGTCAAGGTATTGTGAGTGATTTTTAACCAATCAGATAGTGAGAAAAAAGCCAAGACAAAACAAAATTTGTTGTCAGCTACTTGTCTCTCTTTTAAAATTTGGCCAATGGCAAAGGCCACCTTCAATCTCTCAAAATTACAATGTTACAGAAAACAATACCTTTGAACAATGGATCCTCTCTCAACTGTCAATTATGGCTCAACTATAGGGCCTACAAAGAGCTTTGATGGCAGGCAAACAAGATGTTTATCAATCATTGATCGGTATTTGTGTTGATGTGGCCTTCTGGCCTCAAAACAATGGAAGACAGCACAACTTGGCCAGCCATGTGCCTTTTATGATGCTGCAGGTGTTGACTATATTGTGTAACAAGAAGTAACAGGCAGCTCAAGTTCTCTTCTGGTGCCATGATAAGCACTCAGGTGGGTGAAGTTGGGAGTAAAACGTCTGGCAGACGAAGATGTCAAATGTACATGTCCAATATATTTAATTAATCAAAGCAATGTGTTGATACCCTCTCTCTGGTCGAAACCAAAAAAGGAGTGATAATCAACAAAAAACAGTCAATCAGTGACTAGAAAATAGGACACAAATAATTTGCATCAAAAGCTGACTGTGTTCTTCAAAGAAATATTTATTTATATAGAGAAAATTCGATTTCACTCAGAGAGAAGGTTCTGAGGCAGAGTTCTTAGCTGGCATCTACTGTATTAGCTAATTAAAAACAGTCTTGAAAGGATGTGGTACTGCCTCACTTAATGAACTTTCAAACATCTTTTGAGACTTAAACCTACATTTCAACATGGCACGTTAGGCCTTTATATATGTTGTGTGTGTGTTTGTATACATTTGTATATTATATTATATAGATCAGATGACTAAAAAAAAGGTACTTTGACACAATATATTACAAGAATAATTTTGTTATTTCTTATTAAACTTGCTAAACATAAACTAAAGATCTCTTCTTACATCCCTTTCAAATCTCGAAAGAATGTGCTGCAAAACAAAGAAATTATGACGCATGATATTATATGTCATGATAGCTCGAGTGATACCCAATTGGAAATTACAAGTTACAGTTGACCTAGTGTAGATATTGGGAAAGACATAGCTTTAATCTCTCTTGATCATCCCAATCAGTTGGTGAAGAAAGTAAAAAGGTAATAGTGTCAGCAGGAGATGCTTGAAATAGAAAAATAAGACTTCATTTCATTGATACGATGGAGGCAAAATTAAATGCTGGACAATTAACTTACGTTGGGCTGAAAACATTCATACTCATAATCTTATGGTGATTTCATTTTCAAATCCAGATGGGGTGTAACATCTCATGAATAAAACTGCCCTTCTAAGTCTCTAAATGCGTAAGTCCAAAATTGGGTCAAATCATTTTTTGGCTTTGTTCTACTAGAATGGGTGTTCTCCACCTCCTCTATAAATATCAGACCAATGAAACCAATAAAAGTGACAATTTTTGTCACGGGATCTAAACGTGCCTTTCATACTTTCTCTTCTATTTCTAACTTTTTATTCAGTTGTCTCTCCTGTAAAATTTGCTTTTCTGGACTTATGCATTTAGAGACTTACCATGGCGAAACATAAGTAACATATCTATATGTTCTGAGTATCACTGAACAGACACTACTGTGACGTAAACCATAGCTCCAAAATACTACATCAAAGGAACTCTTTATCAAACAATACATATATTGCCAACCAACACCTAAACTGAACAACAATTGAGCAGTACATAACTTAACGATGTGATATGATATTTTTAAATCAGATATGCCTCATCTCAGCCTAGAATCAAAACAATTATTATTTCTCAATTGAGCATGTAAAGTTTTGAGTATGAGTATTAGGTTTGTTGTTTCTGCCTTTCTCAATTTAACTGATTAAAAATATTAGAACTAATGATCCATCTTATTAGAACATATTTTGAAATGGCTCCAATGCATCAAAAGCTCAGACCAATAAAATTTGGCACTTTATCACCGCTTTCTTTTGTACTTGGAATGTGCAGAACAAAAGTGGGAATAAAGAAAACCAGTAAGCAAGCATCATATAATCACCATTATCTCAAGCATCCTAAATCCTTCTTCCGGAAGTTTTCGTCATTTACTCACATAATATTGATGACTCAATTCAAGAGTTTAATGCCCCTTTATCTCAAAAGCTTATCAATAGTGTGAAGATCTTCATGCATTACAAGCGATTTAAAGTCAAACACAAACACAATTTCATATTAAAAAGAAAACCTACAATACAAACATAATTGTCTCATGCTTTAGAGGATTACACTACTATCCAAGTGCAATTAAGAAAACAGTAAAGTAAAGAAAAAAGAAAATCCTTCACCTTTCTCAGTGATATTTCATTGTTAATGTTTCTCACCTTGAGAAGACGCTCAGGGTGATAAGGATTATCTGTTCCTTCTTCTTGTACTGAAGCAAGATCTGGATGTTGAAGTTCTAGATTGTAAAAAGTTAAATTCAAATATGTAATAAGGCTGAATAATTACACTAGTTACACTATTATGAACAGAATAAATTCCTACCTACTAAAGGGGATAGATACATTTTGGGAGATAAAATTTTAGGCTCAAGATGTTAATATCTACTTTCTTAGCTTTTCATACCAGCATTCCAGAACTAGTTTCAATTTCAAACGGCCAGTGAGTTTTAGAAGACCCAAGTACAGCAAAATTCACAGAATAGGATAAAATACTGGAATCAGTCATAGTAAACTGTGCACCCTGAAGACTTAAGAAGAAAGAGCCTGTACCTACAGCATCACTGAAAGTGCCAATTAACACTGGTGACACGATGCCTCCTTTCCTGGACAGAAATCAAGTGGAGGTATATGGTGCCATAGAGATAATAAAAAATTTGGATTTGGGTACCCGGCCAGCGGTATGCAAGTGAAGCTAATGATTCTTGACTCATGGGGCTCATATTCCAATAGCAAACACTACCTCTGTAAAGACTAAATACCTAAATCACTCTCACTTGGAACTATCTCAAAAGTGTGAATTTTCTTTACCTCAGGTTTGCCTTTGGCAATGTCAAAATGTAAAGGTTGAAATTTGAATTCAATGCTGAGAAGTTTTTAAAATGTTTCAAACCAACGAAACTTTCCTACAACAGTCTTGCATAGATCTGAGAGCGAATGTTTTTTCTTACCATGATGGATATCAGTCTCCATCATCGGCATAGTGGATCCTTGTGTTCATTGTTGGCTTACTTTTCTTTCTGCTTGTGCTTTTTTACATTGATATCTAAGAGTCTCGTCCTTCTTCATGTCTGTTCAAATTTCTTCCTGCCTTGAGTCTAGAGATGATGTCAACTTTATTACTTGAAATTCCTTGTGAGTTGATAATTTATTTATAATTCGTCATCAAGTAATCCGGGAACCTTGAATGTACAGTATATTAATATATAAGACTGACATCTTTCCCTTGACAAGGAATTTTTACATCGTTCGATGTTAAATTACAAATCAACTTCCCCTTAATCGTTGTCATTGTGTCTATTCATCATTAAACCTGAGGCCAGCTTACAAGAACCTTGATTGATGTCTTTGGGCTCTTGATGAGCCAGTCGATTTTGTGATTTAAACTGTCTGTGACAGCTTCATGTCTGGTCGCTTACCTGTGTGAGCAGACTGCCTACGTTCATAATCAGATTTATGAACCGTACCAATAATGTATGTCATACTGGGACTATAGCGCAGTGACTCAACACCCATACTTTACATCCTTATCAAATGCTCATCAATGGGGATTCAACAATAACGATGACACATTTACCTATAGATCTGACTTTTTCATGTGTTGTGACAAATTTAATTCCATATGATCTGCCATCCTGATGCGCAATACTTCACATAATAAAATTCTCTAATTATCAATTCAATACATAAATATTTATATGTCCTCTCCAATCTTTTTCCTTACTGCTCATTTGTATAAGCATGACTAAGAAATGAAAAGAAAAAAACCTGTATCATTTGTATTTGTGTTTCTCTTTATTAATATTTCAAAAAATCTTACAGACAAAATAGCTTACCTTCATCAGCCCATCCATGTCCTTCTCCACGTTCAGGGCTGAGCCTTTCATGATCACCACCTTTACTTTGTGTGCTGGAACTAGACTGACTGTCTGAACGTTGATGACCTTTACCCTCAGCACCTGCAAGTCTGGGCTGGAGGTTGATTTTTAAAGTTGGTAAGTCATAATTGGGATGAAATTGCTTTTCTGAACTTCTTGTAAGGGGGGCTGATATTATTTCTATATCTGATGACGTCGTCGTCTCTATATCATCACTGGACTCATGTCCACTATACACACTCTTCTCCAGTTCTGAGTCCATCTTAGAGCTCTCTGATTTGCTTTCATTGGAATGATTATCACTTCCTGAATCCTCTTTCCCAGATTCTTCCATTGCTTCCTCAATCATACACTTCACATATGAGGAAGCTGGTGAAATCGATTTCGTTAAGTCTCCTTGGGCTGTATTCTCTTCCTCAGCGGCTTTCCCACCGCTGAAGAGAGAATAAGGTCTGTCTTTTTGTTCCTCTGATTCCTCTTCTGTTAACCCCTTTTCAACAATAGTATCTGCACTGCTATCTAAACGACTGGTTTCTGATGAGCCTGTGCTGCTAGTATTTCCCACATGTGTATCAAGGTCAGAATTAGATCTAGAAATGTCTGTATCAAGAGCTGGCTGAGTAAAATCACGCATGATGTTCGTTGTTGAGTCATCACTTGGAATTTTTATATAATCATGGTTAAGGGCAATTTGCTCTTTAATATCTTCAGCAGAAGAAACTTCCTCATTTTTCTTCTTTATTTCATATTTAGAGGATGATGTCGTCACTATATGAGAGGTTTCTGGAACAAAAGACCTCTCTTCAATTTCCCCGTCACTAGCTACAGGTTCAGAAAATTCTTCATGTGGTGTAATTTCACATGGAATCTTGTTTTCACTTTCACTGAAATTTTGGCACAAATTGTTATCTTGATTACCTTTTTGCTTACTTACAAGAGTCTGTTTAGCATGAGAGTCTTCAGCACTTGTGTCATCATCTTTGAATTCATCACAAAGTATTTGGAATCGATTTTTATCATCAGCTACGGGTACATTTATTTCTTCTGAATTACTATCTTCAACATGAAATTCCCCAGATATTACTTTATTTTCAATTCTATCATGTACACAAGAATCACTTGTATCTACAATTTTCTCAGATGGGGTTGTTGCATTAGTTTCCACAAGTTTCATTACTGAATCTGAAAAATCCAATCCAGCTGAATTAGCAGACACACTGGAAACTTCCATGAAACAGCTATCAATAAAACCAGTCATTTCAGAATCATCTGCTGTCTCAAACCCTTTAAACTTTTCCCTATTTTCATCAACAGGTAAAACAATTTTATCATTGGAAACATCTATTGATATTGCCAAAGTCGGTATGTTTTGTTGAATTTCAGATAAAGTTTCTGTGGTTTTTGAATCATCATAAAATACAGAACTGTCCATATCCTTTACAAAGTCTTCAGAATCATCTTGATTTTCAGATGGTGCTTTATTTCTTGATGAACCAGATCCTCCTTTTAAAGGAGTAGCTAATTCTGTATCCTTGGTATCATCTGATTTTTTCTCCTTTCCATGCTTTTCATTTCTAGATGTGGCTGGAGAAGCTATACCCCACGGCAGACTCCATGATGAGCCAGCTGATGCCTGTGATTCAGATTCCTTCTCAGAATCTGCACTTTTAGGACTCATCCAAGCTGACCAAAAATCTCCCTCTACAGCAGGATTTGCTTTTGACCCTTCC
>JAOYNN010117609.1:0-11526 GCA_025770095.1 Goniobranchus kuniei | reverse complement strand
CACAACCCCCATACGAAGACAAGACATGAGTACATTTAATAGCAAAAGTTGTGTTTCTAATCATCAAGTAAACATCTTGGGTTTATGACTTACGATAAAGGATGTATTTAAATGTAACAAGAAAAGGCTGTTGGTAAAGAAGGGTATACTAACCACTAGCATTTCAAAATTGGTTACAAGGCCAAGAGCATGAGCTTTTCATGAACTTTGGATTTAATTACAATGAATTTTTTGCATCCTTCTAATAAACTAAAAATTATCATTCCAAGCAAATTTTTAAAAGGATTTTCTTAAAACCACAAATAAACAACAAAAAACAAATACAAAAAAAAAGAAAGAAAGAAAGAAAACATCAGCTTCGGAGTTTTAAAAAATCTTCAACTATTTTTTTCCCCTTCATTTTCTTCATTTTTGTCGGAGTTTTAATGGCACAGTTGTCTTTCAAATTGGATGGTCTTTAATTTCACTTCACAGGTTCATAAATAAGTAAAAACTGGCAAAAAGTATCATACACTCGTATTGGAAGTATGAGTGAGATTTGAATTTTACATTTTATCCAACAACAAAAAATTAGTCATCCACATAGGAGAATCCATATGATTTTTGGCATTTAAAAAGGGATGACCTTGCACATGGTCTTATAAATGAAGTTCATCAATTGCATATCTCATATTCAAACTAACATACCAAAAATAAACTGTGTCAAAAGTCAATCAGTCAAAATTGTCTCCAACTCTAATCTGACCACCAAAGAAATAACTGTGTCAAAGTCACCACAGAATTAGAAAGGTTTTACAAAGTGGATAGGTAGACCCTGAGGTCTGAAAACGACACTTATACTAAGTACACTTTGTACTTCCACATTTAGGAGTGAAATATTTTGCTGAATTACAACAGAATTTTTCTTTCTATTTATGGTAATCTTACATACTATTTTATCCTACCTTAGGAACTAGATCTACTCTATCCAATTAAATTTTCACTGCAAATACAATTCACCTTCTTCTTCTTTAGGTACCTTGTCTGAAACAGACATTGGCAATCATGTTCTTCCATTCATACCTGTCCCCAGCTAACCTTAAAGGGTCATTGTTGCTACCATTCTGTATTGCCCATGAATTAAGACTTTCAATTCAACTACCCATCAGAAAAACAAGTATTTTGATAGGTGCACCCCGGGTCTACCTATCCTAAAACTCAGTATTTCATAAGGTGTGCCCCAGGGTCCACCTATCCTCTACCAAAGTTTTATTCCCATATTATTACTGGAATCAGAACTACATACAAATTTAATCAGTTTAATTTAACAGCTTTGATATAGTGCTAAATCCACTAAACAGTCTCAAAGCACAGTACAAAAGTTCCCTGACAGGTCTTTTCCAACCAAATACCTTCTCAACTCAATTTAGAATATACGGAGATGCAGCCATTTTACAGGCATACTTGCTCTAACACACCAACAAGTTCCTCCTCTGCCTATGATTGGGTACTCGATAACACCTGGGTGGGGTGAGTAAATTGCATGTAAAAACCTTTCCCAAGGACCAAACAGATATAAGGCATGGTCTAGATTTGAATTCAGAACCAAGTCGACTTCCTTGCCCTAACAGCCATGCTGCAACACAATGAAGAAATTAAGGGATACAATTCATGAAACAAATGATTTCACCAAATCAAAGGTACTTATTCAAGTCAATGCAAGTCACCCCAGTTTATACATGGCAGTAATCTTACACTTCTATCCATACAATGTGACAGCCATACAGTTCGGTGCATGAGGTGTCATGGGCTGATTCAAACCACTGAAAATTGATCTCGTGCTTCTGAACAAGCCCTTAAACTAAACAAAAAAAAAATGCAAATCATCTTGTGATTCATATAATATCCGTAGACCATGTTCTTATAAGCGGGCCACTCATAAGAGAGGAGTTCCTCAAATAGTGATCCTCAAGACCATAGCCTAATTCATAACCTTGGGGAGAGTCACATTCTGCCACAGGCCACCCAGGAAAGCCCCCAAGGACTGATCAAGACCCCAGTTACTTTCCATCAACACTAATTACAAGATTGTGATGCTTTTTGTATAAGTAGGAAAAGGAAAGGGAAACTAATTTTAAAGTACTTCTTGGAAGTGCTTGATATTTATGCCCTCACTTTTGGTGCTGATGATAATTCTGAAGTCAAATTTACACAATTTGATCTTTTCAAATATAATTATTTTGCACAATGGGAAACCAAGTCTTGAAGCTAAGAGAAAATGTTAGGGCTCACATGGAATTCAGAAAGAGGCCATGAGGAATACTCCTCAGAAAATTCTCTCCATTGTGTGTCTGGCTTTACATGTACTTTGATACTTTTCATTGAAGGTGACAATTATTCCTTTTAACTATTTTAACAACTCTTGTCTAATGTTTATATGACAAACTAAAATAAAAAATTTCATATTTATAAATCACATGAGCCCTTTCTAAAAAAAAAAAAAATGCTTAAGACTTCAAGATCTAGGGTGAAATTTTGACAAATGGAGCTTTTCAAAACCATATTATGATGGTGGTAACATTTGTGCATTTACAGAAGCTATCACACTCTTTAGAAAACAAATAGATCTAAGATGTGAGGTTTACTTGTTTATTTGAAGTTTTAGGGCTCTTTTCGACAACAAAGGTCCTCTCAGCACCCATGGAAAAAGTAAGACAAAAGGCTAGTTTAAAATAAGCATAGCTGCCAGACTTGTTATTTAGTGGATTTCAGCTATTTCAATGATGAGAAAAAAATCTGCCAGCGGAAAATCTGCTATTTATTCATACCAGCCAACAAAAGCGAAAGCGGAAATCTACGAGTGTATGAAGCCACCCCTAAAAATTTTCACAGAATCGAGTAAACGATTCCGATCAATTCTGATTCCACTTCTTTTCAATGGTACAATTCAATATCGAGAAACCAATTCCGAAGCATTCCAATTCTGCTTCTTTTCAAAAGTAGAATTCAATATCGAATAAATGATTCCAATCAATTCTCATTCCACTACTTTTCAATAGTAGGCTAGGAGGGAGACAAAGAAAAGTCATCATTCTGTCACTTATTTCTCTGCATGCTGGACTAATGCTCCATCGTGGCGAGACGGATTATCACTGCACTTGGCGGAAATGCAAAAGAAATTGACACGACTGTGAAAAACAAATGGAACTGGAGTCGGTTGGAGAAAAAATTCTAGGAAACGTGTTTTTCTGAGTTTACTCTTAAAATAAATAAACCAGGTTATGCACTTTGTACGTGGTGTGATACAGAACTTTTGTTACGGAGGAAAAGGAGCCATGCCAATTTCTCAGCATTGTGACTCGCCCATTAGATTATAAAGCCAAATGAAACTTTTGTGACCAAATTTTCGACTGTTATCATTGTATGTAAAACTTGATTTAGATATAGATTTTTAGGGGGATTTCCAAAGTGATACACCAGTCTGATTTTGAGTTTTTTGTCTCATAAACCCAACAACGTATGTTTTACGGTTATTGTTGTTTACAACTCATTTCATTCTTTTTGTTAAAAATCCACACATGCTGCAACACATGCTGCAGAAAGTCAGTTTGCCTCAATCTGTAAGACTAGAAATATCTCTGTCCAGGGCAGATTTCTAATTCAAACACTTGGAAATAGAATGGTGAAAAAATCAATCTGTAAGACAAGAAATATCTCTGTCCAGGGCAGATTTCTAATTCAAACACTTGGAAATAGAATGGTGAAAAAAAGATTTCTAATTCAAACACTTGGAAATAGAATGGTGAAAAAATCAATGTCAAAAGAAGGAGTCAAGAGAAAGTAAAGAATCTGCTCATTATTATTTGATGAATCAACTTAGTTCAAGATGGTTTTGGGATTCTTCTCTAATGTCCTTCCTCTTTTAAAGGCATTTGTGTGATTGTTGGAATAAAAAAAAACAACCCTCTCATTCATCTACTCCATGACTGCTTACTGATTTTCTTACAACATGCTTTGTGAACCTAGAATCACTAAAGTCTGGTTTACATCAAGGAATCTAAGCTTATTAAGGTGGGATGTTTATGGGACTCTAAGCAAGACAATTAGTAAAAGACATAAAAGTGCCAAGTACACTATATCCTTTTTGGAACAAGTGGAAACTGATTATCTTGTCAGTGCAACAACCCTAAAGGACAAGATGTCCCTCAACAATCCTCTTCTCAAAGCTCTAGCTTTCTTTGATCCTAGAACAAGAGCTTCATCTGACCATTCGCTTCACAAGTTGTTGAAATTGCCATCTCTGATGACAAACATTCTGCAAGAAAATGAGTATTTCCACCAAAATGAGTTTCTCCATGAAAAAGTTGATGCAGCTCGTTAACAATATGCAGTCTGCATACAAGAGATATAGTTAGGAGTTGCAGTCAAAATCTGGCTCAACTTGTACAAAGAGAGAGACAGTCCCTTGAGCAAAGTGTGTGATCAGCTTCCCCCAACAAAAGAACAAATAATGAGGTCCTTTGCTAGGCAGTAGGCAGCCAAGAAAGCCAGGCTGGATCACAATAATGCCTGACTACTATCAGTTATCTGTAGGGGTTCTTTTAGTAGTGTCTGTCCAGGAATTGAAGTGAGTGCCTATTTATTGAAGTCCATGAATGTAATTGAATGTTTGTGAATGTATTATTTTTGTATTTTACTGTTTCTTTACTGCTATTATAAACTTTTCATATCTATGTGTGTGTGTGTATTTGATTTTTTAAACACTCTTATGGCAAAAAGTAACAATGCGGTGATATTTCCTCCTTCTCCTAAAAGTCCAGAAAATTTCCTCCTTTTTTGAAAATCTGGTCTGGCAGCTATGAGTTAGAGCAAATACTGTACAGAAGTAGTAGAAAAGGTTTTCAGACGATGAAAAGAAGTTGCCAAAAAAGGAAACAGATATTGAATATAAAATAACTAAAATGCTATGTAGAGAGATGATGTACAGACAAAACATATCTTCTACATAAAAAAAAATTAACAATCGTCATAAGCCCCAAACTGTGCAAGCATTAAACAAGCCAGGATTTTCTACCACCCTTTGTGTAGAAAAGTACTCGGCCCATCTAGACAGCAGGTGATCCCAATAGTATTTTTGAATTAACAATGAACATGAATGGGGGATAGCCACTGAATAATGCCTTCTTCCCTCTCCTAGCAAAACACTCTCCACTGAGGACACAAAAGAGAGCCTGACAAGAGAAGACAAACAAGAGAAGAAACTCTCACTCAACCCTTCGCAGCCTCTTACTGCATGCATAGGGAGTACTGGCAGTACGGTTGCCCTACATCCTCACAGTTGAGGAACCTGGAACCAAGATGAGGGGAGTTTGAAGTCAGTCATGCAAATCAAAGAAGTCCATAGCCAATTTCAGCAAGTAAGCACAACTAAACGAAACCTAGGGAATCAAAGCATATTTTCATGGCCACATTGTCATAATCACGGAAAATATTACAAGAATGTATGTCATTCAATACAGCAAACTCTTCACTGCACATGTTTCATTTATACATAAAACTAGATACATAGAAAACACAAGCATAAAACTAATTGTGAAATGCCCACAAAATGTCAATCCCTTAATTCTGACTGCATAATGTCGGTGAAAATGTTATGCTCGTAACAAAACAAAACAAAACAAAACAAGTTTAGTTTTCTTCCTTTCTTTAAATTGAAGTGGAAATATCTCATCCAGATCATGTCATTCCTGCTTTCATATAACCATTTTGTTGCTTTGTTTCTCAACTGTAATTCTGTTGCAATAAATGGGTCCTTTCTTCGATTGATCTCTTTTCCTCAAACCACTACTATGAATAACGTACTCTAAACTTAACTAATTATAATCAATAATTCATCCAGTGGCCCGGTACCTCAGTTGGTAGAGCGGCTGACTGCCACGCGAAGTGGCCCGAGTTCGACCCCCAGCCGGGCAATGGTTTTTTTTCGGGGCCCAGCAGTATAAATGGGTAGCTAGGTCTTTCTAGACTTGGCGGAAGTAAAGTCGGCAAGGAAAGCAATGACAAACTACCACATTATGCTGTATGCCTAGTATAATTAGGCTCTACCCTTAATTCCCCTATACCCAGACATGGGTTCGGGACTATCTTTACTTAATTCATCCAGACATATGCCCTCATAAAGGCAAGGATATAATAAATACTACAGTAACAATTTTATAAGTGGATGCAGGGCAAACTTTATAATACATAAATTATTAAGCTTTAAGAAGTATGAACTTCACTTTTAATGCTCTGAGGGCAGCACATTTAACTCTTAAAAGCATGAACAACGCTGATAACGTTCGGCACGCATCCATGTTTTGAAAGAACAGCATTGTCAGCATTTCTTTCTATAATCCAGGGGAAATTACTCTGTTTACTCCTGGGTCTTATGAGACCAAAGTAGAAGTGAAACAACCAAAAATCTCCTGTTTTCTGTGCATTTTAAGTCATTTTTTAGTGATTTTTCCAAAATTGAACCAATTAGCTGATTATTGTAAACAAATATGGCTTCTGCTAGTTCATCTTGACCATCTTTTCAAAGCTGAGATCAACGACTAACAGCAAAATAAGCCTTAGAACTGTGCACAGTTAATGAAGGCTCTGATTTCGATGATGATGATAATCTGAGTGAATCTGATGATCCTTTAGTTCTAGATCTAGCTGATAATGACAATTCTGATAGTGGTCCTAGATGTTAAAGAAACCTTGTAATTCAACTCCTGGAACTGCTAAAGGTAAAGGGAAGGTAAAGACCTCAAACTCTGAGATATCCTTCAACTAGATCTAGACATCCTATTCAATCTGAGAAAGTTAAGCCTATTTGGGTGTCAGTTGAAAACAAAAATCAACCACCACCGGTGACCACATTGACAAGCTTTCATTTTCTTCCAAAAGACATGACAAGATCCAGGTATTTATGTAGATCTGAATGAAGACTCAACCTCATTAGACAGCTTTTCTTCTCCTATCTCTAGAGAAATTACCAATGATGTTTACAGCTTGGTGAATGAATATGCTGCAGTTCAAGTTCAGAAGCACAATCCCCAAAGAAAATATTCTCAATATGGCTCATGCGCTCCTTATTCAGAATATAAACTTTTCAAGTTCAAGGCAATGACCAAGGTGATGGGCATTGACAAACGTCCATCCATCAGGGATTATTTTGCATCATCAACTGATTGTACTTCACTCATATTTACAACAAAACATTTGAAAGATACAGATTCAAAGCCATTTTTCAAACCATGCTCAATCTCAGTGGACCTGACCTACAAGGAAAGGCTAAAATTGAGCCATTCCTTGACAGCAATTTGGATAAAATTCACCTTGCACACATTTTCACTCTGCACCAATAGATGAGATGACCATAGGAAGATGGGCTTCGAAAAAATTAAATGCTGCTAAACGTTCTAAATATCACATTAAAAAATGTTGGTCTTGTCAACAGCAAAACAGGATATGTCCTAAATTTGCAAACATACTATATGACAAACACTCCATATGAACCTGACCTTGATGAGAATAGCAGCTCTCATAATAGCTGTTAAAATATTTGGCTATCGTGTGTTTGCAGATTGCTACCACACAACCAAGAAGACTCTAAAACTCCAACATACAGAAAGCAGATACGAGACAACAGAAGAGCAGTGTTGCATGGAAAGACAAAAAAGCAAAGAAACCTGGTCCCTTAGTTTCCTCTTATTCAACCGTTGTGGACATTCAAGTTAAAAACAAGACAAAGCTACTTCCACATCCAGTACACATTATGAGCATGAACGGCTGTGATCAACTGCTTGGTCACCGTGGAATCTAAGCATGCAGTTCAACAAGTTGTGGAAGAAGATATACCATTGGATCATGGAAACCTACTGTGTGAACTCCTACATCATTTACTGCTTGACAAGGCCTGAGGGAGCAAAAAAGCCCACACTGAAAAAATTCAAGCTCTATCTTGTCAACCACCTTCTGACAATTGCAACGCAGCTGATGGGTGAACCTCAGCTAGCCATCAAGGTCAAGCCTGGCAGGTCAAGGACACCAAATCCAATTGAGAGACTTGAGAGCACAAAAAATATGATTACATACATGGAGAAAGAACAGGAGATGCCGAGTCTGCAGCAAACCCAGTGTCATGAAGCGAACAAACATCATCTGTAAAGGATGCAGTAATCTGCCACACCTACACCCAAAACACTGCTTTAAGATTTGGCACACATATGCTGAGCTCCCATAGAAAAGAGCAGATCTAATTTTGAACTAGCAGCTGGTGTAAATTTAAAAAGTTTTCTTTTTGTCCATTTCATAAGTCTAGTTCTTTCCAATCTTTTCAAATATTTTGTGCCGAAAACGGTTGATTTTTTCATCTTAGGGTTTGAAGTAATATTTTTACTGAGACTACAAAAGTCTATCAATAAAAAGGAAACACTGTACACAATTGGATTACATACTATTATAATACTCACAAAGGATTAGCTTCATCCTTTTGGCATGACTGACTGATAAAAGATTACCTTTTGTCAAAATTTTAGCATAAAATGTTTATTCTTCTTCTCAAGCCAAATGTTTATAACTCATTTTCATTATTTCATTGTATTACTACTGATTATCTGAAACTGCATCCAACTCCTATAATTACGAATATAATTTTTTTTCTATCTCAATTTTGGAGCTTACTTCAAGCATTTTAGTACTTGTCATCTGCCTGTTTCCAGATCTAGACCCCTAAAAAAAGCAAACAAAAAATTCTGGCTTTTTTAAGGAATTAAGGTTTTGAAACCAGAATACAATGTAACAGTCCTTTACTTTCGGGCGTTTTTTTTACTTGTAACTATTGTTCTTCTCTTTTTTTTTAATAGAATTTTTTCTTGAGTTATAACACCTTTAATTTGCCTTTTGAGTCGAAATGTATTTTAAAGCAGAATTCTGTGTATCCCGACATTGACAAATATTATTTCAACTGTTTTTCATTTGCTTATCGTTAACGTCAGTTTTAGTGACAGCAATCAAAACAAAGTATATTCATCAATTCCTGGATAGGATGCCAGACTGTCGCAAGTTACTTACCAACAGAGATGGTACTCATTTCACACTTGGATAGGGTGAGGAAAATAATGTGAAAGTCTTTGCCAAAGATCCAACGGTGGATCTCGCAATCATGATTTGAACAACATATCATTTAATCTTGAGGCTGAACATTAATTCAATGCATATAAAGTGCTAGGAAACATTATTAAGATCGGCATTTGTTTGAAATGTTAATTGTTTTACATTTAAATTTAAGTGATATGTTCTATAAAAATAAAATCGCAAGAGACTTCTTTAGATAGTCATTGAGAGAGAGAAAAATGTCAAATGGCAAGACTTTGTTGGCCTATAAAACATCTCCCTTCCTCCCCCACAAATTACCTGCCATATAAGATGTCAATGTAAGCCACCAGCCTTAACATATCATCCCTGTAAATCAATGTAAATCTGCTCTTAATATTATTCCGTCTCAACAAAAATGACTTTTCAACACACACAGACATCTCTTATAAAGTTTCAATCACATTGGTTGTCAAAGAAGAATAGAATCAATCACTACTGACTTGCCTTTATTAATTTCAAGCTTGGTAAATGCATTTTCAAGTGGGGCTAAGCCATGAGCAGCCCATTCTAAACATGATTAAAATGCCCACACTTGGAAAAGGTGGAGATAAAAGGGAGGCCTATTTCTAGGACAGTGACAATTTTAGGAAAATCCATACCACTAGCAGAAGTCATCGCCAGTCTTCTTCAATCTCACATCTATTGCTGTATCTGTGAGGTATTTTTAAATAAATATGACCCAAAACAAAGAAAACAGAGGTGATAACATTTAGAGTAGAGAAACGTCATTGAAAAAAAAAACAACAACAAAAACCCCAAATCATCCAAATGAAAAATTGGAACTTCCTACATAAAAGTGCATTACGAGAGTAGCTTCTTCCTCTCCTCCAACTTAGCCATGAGCTCGTCAGCATCAGCTTCGGTCTTAACACGGATCAACATTGGAACAGGCTTTGGATCTGTATCTCCTTCTTTCAGGGGTGGATTAGGAGTGCAAACTATCAGCACATTATTCTTGCCTTGCCGTGACATGGGGAGGGATTCCACAAGCATGATATTCAGCAAGATGTTACCTGAGGAAAGATAAGAATTTGACAGTGTTATAAACTTTTATTTTTGGTAAAAAAATCTCTCCTGCTGCTAAATTTGAAATATCTCGGTGTGATGCAAAGCAATGAATTATAAATATACTCATATTGAGGAGGGATTCAGAGATTAAGTTGATGTTAGAGAAAAAAGACCAATCACTGAGAAACTATGAAGATTTAAATCCACAAACTGTATCTTTTGGATCATGGTTTGAATAGAACAATATCTTTAGTATCACAAAACTTATTCCTGAGGCAATGAATAATGAAGTAGAAAGAAATAGACATAGGAGCAAGAGAAAAATACATTACTGAACAGCACCAGCCATGGCTTTCTGATATGTACTTGTGCAGTGCAACCATGCTACTAAGCAAATGCAGACAAACTGAAATATCTTTCTGATAGGAGTGTTTAGATATTGATATTGAATACTTTATTTGTACAATGATTTTGAAATCTTTCTTGATCACATTCTGTGGTTTAATAAAAAAAAAAAAAAACCAAACAAACAAAACACAAACAAAACAATCAATCTACCGCTTTCGCTCTCCTTTTGTCACTCTAACTTACAGTCGTGACATAAAAGATCAATTCACTACAATATCATGGAAAATCATATGAATAATAGTGCATGCACAAGCCAATAATTTTCAGACCTGTAAAGAGCCTACGACAAAATTGTCTAACCTACTATCACAAATATTAATTAATTATGAAATTATCCTTTACGATAAACAAATTTTATACAAATGCTCATGACAAGAAGCCTAGAGCTTGTTTTAGTCAAGAATAGGTGCTCTAAAAATGTCAAATATTATTTTTATTATCATTTTCGCTATCAAGTAAGCAGGAAAAGAAAGAGCAAATAGCTACTTATATTTTTTTAAATAAAAAAAAACAACAACTTATCTCGACAATCCCAGAGATCTATCTAGATTCTAGATCTAGACTCTAGAACTAGAACTCAGAGTTATCACTAGATTCAGCTCTAGATCAAAACTAAGGAAGTCGCAGGTGGGAATAAAACCCACGGAAGAATGTAATGAAGAATTACACACCTGCTGAAAATAAATTTTGATGTAGGCCTACGATGTCAAACACGTGGTAGATTTATAACAGTAGAGCTAGTCAATACTGGGGCGCCTCGGCCTAAACCGAAACTACTCGGCCCAGGCTAAATCGAAACTAGCTGAGAAAGTTTACTTCAGTGGCTTCAAAAACCTTTCGTGTTTTCCCGCACTGAAATTAATTTATTGCAGACGCCAATTTCAACTCTCGTCAGCGATTTACAAAAAAATTATAGGAGTTGGCAGAAGAAAGTCTGAACGG
>JAOYNN010117498.1:0-11526 GCA_025770095.1 Goniobranchus kuniei | reverse complement strand
AGTATTCAATTTCCTCTGTATGTGTGAAATTTCAAGGCTCTCCTTCAATAAATAAGTGAGAAACAAATATATGAATGGACCACCCTTGATTTTCAATGTTTTCCTCTGGCATATGACCATCTATATACGTGGCAGTGAAGGGGTTAAGTAATTAACTATGTTTTAAGAACTGATATTCAATAGGTTTGAAATAAAATCACTGTAAATAGTAGTGTGAAAAAAAAATCCTATAAATGAAAAAAGACGGGAAGAACTTCCAGTAAGGTATGCGGTAAATCTCAAAGATACTAATTAATAATTATTCTAGTGATATAGAAATTAAAATAATTTAGCAATCCAATTATACAGTATGTACTGTAACAAAAGTGTACCATCTTGAAATGCTGTTGCTCAGCAATGGTTAAGTGAAATCGAAAAAATTTTAAGGTGCACCAAACTTTATTCAAGGGCAATTTGTTTGACACAAAACACTTGCAACTGCAACCTGTGCAATCATGTCATTTTTTAACTGAACTGAACGTATTTGATGAAGGCGATCATTTTTTAAACACAAGTCAAAAGATATTCAAAGCATGAAGACAGTAATGAAAGTGAACATAAACATTGAACGGCCAAACGAGACAATAAAATCAACATCGATGGTTTTATATCACAAATTTTATTTCATAACATATGTTCATAGTATTTCAGTTCCTCTGCAAATAGAGGTTGGTGAGCCGTTCAGAGTTTCCAAAAGTGTTTGTGGAGAGATTACGAATACTCAATTCTTTATATGACCCAAAAAGTATTTGCAATCTCTCCATAAACGCTTTTGGAACTGAAGGAACCTCAAAAGGTGTCACCTCTTAACATCTTATATGTGACCTATTGACTTAGGGGAATAACCAAACCATGCTTAGGGAACAAAATGCCTTTGAATGGATTACAGGTCACAGTTAAAAATGTTCATTTTTGTCACTCATCAGTCATTTTATGGCCGTTTAGAATGGTACACTTTTTTATGGTACACCCTGTACTTTAAGCTTACTATAGTTGTTATGTTTACTATATTCTGTGTTTTTAAAAAATCAAGTGGGATCACTGATATATGATATGATCTGAAGGTCTCTTAAATTCAAATCTGTAAATGTTAAATCTATCAAATATCAGATTGAATGGTTTGGAAAGAAGGATAAGAACTTTATCAGCAATTACTCATAATATCAGGCCAACTATAATATGATGTAGTGTGACATCAGAAACACATTATGGAAGTCATGATGAAACAATATGAGATAGGTCTATGATGACGAGATATTATTTCCATGAGAGCTTTTAAATGAAATGATTGAATGGCAGGTAAGATAATTCCATGTTGAGAATGCCATAGTTTGACAAAATGTATGAATATAAATATCAAAAATGATTATAAGACAGAGTTGATTTAAACAGAATTTCTAAAATTCTACAATGCCATTAAAGCGTGCGTCTATGAATTAGTTCTTACTGTGAGAACATTAATGAAGTACACACATATTATAATCACATTGATTGAACTTTTGTATTTAGGTGACGGGTGTCTTTTGCAAGTATGATCTCTGAGGGAAATGTTCATATGGAATAATAATCTTGTCTTTTTTCCCCCCTTTTTTTTCTTTCTTTCTTTTTTAATTCTCACTTTCAGCCTACATATTTAGTACAGTGCATCTGAGTCGTAAAATGAAGTCACATTTTTTTATGGAAAACCACTTGGCTACAAAATAAGCACTGCTTTTCAATTTCATCACGTTCTCAATGTTAGAAAAAAACGGGACATTGTTGCTGGTACTAGCACAGGTCACAGGTATTAGGTACAATAACAATGACAGATATGTAATATAATTCTAGTATAATTCTGTATAATTCTTCCTACATTTATTGTGAAGTACTAGCACGGATAAATAAATAATAAAGAAACACAATTCAAAACTTGAACGATTTAAAGGAAATTAATCAACTTGCCAAGGTCTAGAGCCTATACTTTTCATCCACGCTTCTACATGTAATCTATGTATGTTCACTCAACAAAGATTTTCAAGAGTCTGCACACAGATTTACATCAGCCCTACACATTTATAATACTTTACAGGAATTCTTGAGAATGAGTAGAATGGAGAAGGTTCTGAATTAATCTGCAGCATATGAGGACAAAGCGAATCACGCAGTAATTCTAGAATATACAAGTCCATCGGAGAATTCCTTTTATGTTTTCTAATTCTGAAAATAAACTAACCTCTGACAACACAAAGGGCTAGGACATGCCTACAATCATAGCTTGAAAGTACTTTCATGCCATAATATGTTGCAGACATCAGTATATGAATACCTAAAAAGTGTAAGAAGTGGCCTAGTTAACAGCGCACAAGGACTTCAAAGAACTGTAATAAGTAACAACAAAGTGCTTGTTGATTGAATGGACAGAACTTTTGCACACTGCTATTCATTTTAGAACAAATGGGACTTTTCGCCCGTTGGTTTTAAATTGCAAGGCAGTGGAGCCTGTATTGCGTAATCCACTGAAGTGCAGCCACTCAGCGTTTACATCCTAAACATCTACTTGTTCACTCTTTGAGAATATTATGATTACTGTCTTTGTAATAATGAGGTTGAGGAGAGGAAATACAATTTTTTCTGCTTGCTGCAAATTCAGGAAAGATGCCCTGAGGGCTGCATATCTCTCTTTAAATAAAATGGCAGATTCGTGGTTGTACGTAGTGACCTTCACGTTACAGTACATGGCAATATAACAAATTCACCAGTTCTCTTTCTGTCTTCACAACTCTTACACACTTTTATGAGTCTTCTATCTCTGAGGATGGCCCTTATCATCTGGAAAGAGCATCATTGTAACTATTCTAGTCATTTTTGTTTTTACTTTAAATGAAGTAAACAAATTTCTATTTGTATCACAACAATCACGTGATCTCATTAGAATAGACAAAAATAGTTTCCCTTCATTGGTCCATTTTTATTTTTAGCAATCTTAATCCTAGCATGTATTGTATTGTCCATTCACAATAGCCATTGGCATTTTTGCCTGTTTTACATTGAATTATTTCAATGTGTTGCTCACTACCCTTATGATCATTTTCCTCAAAGTCACTTCAATATTGTTCTGTTTATTGACTGTATTTCACATCCATCTTATCACTGGCTGGATAACGATATCATCTTGCTAGCTTGAGTCACAAGATAAGGAAATAAATGTTACTATGATAGTATTTTTGTATAATGTCCTTGCTTTTGCAATAAATGCCATCCTTCATTGTTGTAATTGATAGTGATTTGATGATGAATTTGCAGATGCAACAAGAAAGGGCCTCTATAGAAAATGGGTATTACCTCTGAATATCTTGTGAGATTAACAAGTGGAAGAAACATTTTTATGCTGTGGTGAGTTTGTTTTTTATTGTTTTTCAGTTTTTATTCTAAATGTAGTCCAATCTGTAAGATTGAAAGTTAAAGAATATAAGAATGTCAAAGGCCTGGAGACAGTGGCATTGACAAAAAGGTAGGATAAAGTGATGGATATGAGAATGTACAGATGGCCCCTTGGCCAGCTTTGAATTTCTCTCGTGAGAAGGGCAGGCCAAAATAGCCTAGGGGAATTCCCAAATTTCAAGGGCACCTAGGCCGTTTGTCAGGGCTCCTAGGCAAACTTAGAATTTCATTCTACTTCCAAGTTTAAAAGTTCAATTCTTCTCAATTCATTATCATTGTTGGTCCTTCTCCTGCTCTATGACTCTTCCTCGTTAGATCTCTACTACTTCCACTGTGTCATGCGCACTCTTACATTTGTACAACATCTCATTCATCATTCACAATCTAATCCTAATAATATTATACATGTGGTGTAGATCACTTCAATTGTACACCTGTATTTACCATAAACTGTGACTAAGAAAACAAAGGATTGTTTGTCACTGTTTTCATTTTTTTTAAAGTTTTTATTCAAAAGCTTTTTAATGAACATCCTACTCTAGCCACATAATCAAAGTTAAAGGAAAAATGGAGAAAAATTCAAGATTATACTTAGACCTACTGTGGCCACATAATCACAGTTTGAGGAAAAATGATGAAAAAATGTAAGTGACAATTGTCACCTTAAACAGTTAAGGACAATGATGTCTGAAATGCTCTCATCAGCATATACCCTTAAAGAAATAAAATTGATTTACCACTAAAAAAAAGACCATTTACAAAGAAACAAGAAATTCAACTAATACCAAACCACCCCTTTCAACTCTGCATTGTCAAAACAGGAGAAATTGAGATGGCTACATCAAACTGCAAATCTATGCAGACTTACACTAGTAATATGACAAATCTCTCAAGAGAGAGACCATGAAAAGTAGTGTAAATATATGAACACCATAAATAACATGGCAGGGTAATATAATCCAAGATAACTATGCTCATGATGATGATGTTGATGAGGATGGGCGAGCTTCATCTTCTGCTGCTGCTGGTGGTAACGGTGGAAGTGTTGATGAAGATGAGGATGATCCAGCACAGCTGTAAAAGGAATGAGTTTTAAATCATTTTCATAACGTGTGATTTTTATCCAACGTAATTTTTTACCACGGATAAAGAACAAACATATCCAGATTTTGTTTTCTCATGAATCTGTAATAAAAAAAAATTTTAAAAATTAAAAAATTAAAATATTAATTTATAAATAGCGGTGAGCAAATGTTTATAACGATGAGAGGGAAGTACGAGACAGGAGATGTAATTGTGTTATGTTGTCAAGATCCATCACTAATTGGTTCCAAGTTGTTTGTTTTAAGCAGGCTTTAACATTTTTCATTTGACATACTTGTGTTAGAAATACTTTCACAAAATGATGTGCATTTATTGTGTTGCATTGGATGTGAAGTGATACTCCAAAACAAAATTTTTCGTAAAGACTAGTGCCTACATCAACAAGTGCCACAGAGCACCGTGATGTATGTCAACATGCAAGCAAATTTGTGGAAAAGAGAGGGCACAGCAGCAGACACCGACCAATCTAAAAATAGACCAAATCACCTTTCATGCATGCTCCTTCCACTGGTATCAGATGAATCAGAAAAATGAATATATAAATTGTATTTTTTGGTCTAAGTCAATATGAAACCAGTTTGGAGTAGCTACTACCAGGGCAAGTATTGTGTGTGGTCTACACCTCTACTTGTGTAGGGCTTATTACATACTAGTAGGCTAGGCCCTGAAAGTCAGGCGCATGCTCGAGCTGAAATATTGGGGTAGGCCCACTGCAATAGTACTTGTAATACTAACAGCCCTTCATACTGTATGGTTTCTCAACCTCTACCCCTCCCCCAATCCCCTTATATGATATGAGGTTCAATGTTTGAGTAGAATAATGACCAAGACCTACATGTTGGTTAAATTAAAGAAGAAACAAAAAGCTGAAGACAGCCAACCACTAGGTAAAAAGTTCTGGCATATTCAACAAAACTCGATGGTGTATAAACATTAAGTGCCTAACTAGGCTATAATCCTACAATATAGGCCTATGCTATAAATTACAAGTGTACATATTTTGACTACCTAACTAAACTAGGCTTATGCATAAAACTTGGTGCTACTTGACAAACAATAAATGACAAAGAACATGAACATGATAAATAAAGGACCATTCTTTACTCTTTTGGCACAGCCCTCCCACTATAGCCGAGGCCTATCTACAAACAACTAGATGTAATACTTCGGGATGATCAACAAAAATCACTTATAAATAAAGGTCACACATGAGACGAACGGCTATTGAATGCCACTTACTTTTCAGGCCTTTTGTAAAACAAATTGATCTTTGAGCATTTTTTCCCCGCTGGCAAAAAGTTCTGCAATTTTCTGTTCCCGTTTAGGCATCTTGAACTTGAAACCCTTGAAAAGTTAAAAAGACAGACTCTGACCTTTACCTTAGGCATGAGACAAAACAGTCGTGTAAGGTCTGTTGTGAGTCCCATCGGACGCAGCCCTGAGCCGTGTCGTCACTGTTCAAACTCAAAGAAATGAAATCAAGGTCAGTGCTTAGGATGTAGGCTATGAACCAATGCTGAAACTCAATATCAGTAAAGTTTTTCAAAATTCACAACAAATATTGAGATAATTTAGAATGAGAAAAATTTGTCTTCTACATTCATAAAAAAATGGCAGGCCAAAAGGCTGACGGCAGCTGTCCAAAATGCAGACACATCACCCAAACGCAAGGACACATTGACGCTTATATGCAGACCTGCTTTGGTGAACAAGAAAATATAAAGTATCAAATGATAATATCGGCAGAATAGTAGAAGTGGAAAGTAGGTTGACAAAAACAAGAGAGAATAGACTACAGTGGTTTGGACATATCAGGAGACTTGAGGAGGAATTTTTGGGTAAGCTACAGAAGGGTGCTGAATATGGAAATAGATGGCAAGAGATGGAGAGGACACCCCAAAACAAGATGGTTTGATAGAGTTAAGAAATACATAAGAGCACAGATGGCTCAATGGTTAAGGCTTTGGCTTGGGACCGGGAGCTCCTCTGTCCCTTAAGCAAGAAAATTTATCCTAATTGCTTCACTACACTCAGGTGTCAAATGAGTACCTAGCAACAGGCTGGTATTGTTGCGCAAAATGTTCTGCACTTTACTGTACACCCCCCCCCCCCATGGGGTATGCCTGCTTGGGAACACTTATACAGCACTGCAAGCTTATAGTGGATTTAATGCTTTATAAAAGCTCACATCAATTTTTTAATGTCTTTTTTAAATTAGGCCTGGAGGCGGATGGCACAATGAATTGGAACGTATGGAGTTGTCATGACAAACAGTTGCGACTTTGGAAAGATTTCTGGGATGTCATCCTCTACTGAATGCAAACCTTCAGGAGTAATTTTTTATGGTAAAGATATATTTTGTCCACTTTATCAAATATTGTAATTTTCTTTCATTTGTAAATTTTCCTGAAATTTTGCTTTATATGAAAGTCAGTGTGCATGTTACAGTTGATTTTTATTTTAGAATCTTTCCCTCTCTCCCAAAGTATCTTGTTAAAGTTGGGAGAGAGAATCGATCCTCAGGGTCATTTCCAAAACTTTTCAAAACTACTACTAGAAAAGATATTAAACTTTTTTGTAATTTTAGGCCTTACTTTTTAAAATGACAAATGACAGACATTTTACCAGATCAAAGGTAGTCCCAAATAGATGTACATCATTTATTCCCTGGCTGGCCCTTGCTGAAGGCAAGCCCATCTCCACAATAGAAGATGCCAGTTTCTGATGTGGAACTTTCTTCAGGTCTTGATGGTTCACTGATTCCAAATTACTTGCCTTTTTTTCTAATCTGTGTTAGTGAGATAGATCATGTGTTTGTACCAATGTTACACTCCCAGTTATATCAGTGTTCGTTAGGTTCTTCAGTCTCAAAATAGTGAACTCTTTTTTCTAAATTTGATATATAATTATCCTCCCAAATGCACCCACATGCCAGAACAACCAAAATGGACTACTGTGTGTCTATCTTTACATACTACAATATCTGATATGAAATATCCTTCAGGACCCCTCCCCGTCCTATAGGTGATTAATACCGATTTTAATCTCTGAATATTTGTGCAGACTTGGTACAAATTCAAGATGCATTACTATCCTTATAAAGAACTCACATATACACACATGCGATTAAGATAAATTGGATTGACATTGGGTTGTCAAGTATTTTGAACCCCAAATGTATCCAGGTGTCGAAACGGCTGAAATGTATTGACAGAGGGTTTGTATAGTATCTGGTGGTAGATTTTCTTCAGGACTTGTTAATCGACTCTCATTACTGATGTGTTCACAAAAATAGTACATCCCATTTTTATCAGCGATTAAAATCAAATTCAGTCTGAAAATCTTTATGAAGATTTGGTACAAATTCAGTATCCACAATGATCCTTATTAAGAGCATAATACGCAAATGCCTATTCCGTAAGACCAACTGGATTGACAGTGATTTATGTATTGTGAGTGAGAGAGAGAAAGAGCTTGTGTGTGTGCATGTCAGGGGTGCTTGGTTTTATGAACAATTCTATGCAATACCAGGTAAAATTCTGTTACAACTAATCTAGATTTAGATCTACATCAAAAAAGTTTGATAAAGAAAAATTCCTGTCCTAAATTCTTACTACAACCCTGTTTGACTGTCTTTGACTTTTCCAAAGCTAAAAAGTAGACCTATACTCATTTTCTTTTTCCTTTGCGTTGTGTCTCTGTGTACCCCTTACCTCACTTTCCTGTCAATATAATCATAACATTACACTCAAGACTGTCTTAACCCGGTGGAAATCACACTGCTCTTCATCTTGTAATTCACAATCAAGCAAATGAGTACAGCCTTGGAACACACCCCCTCAGTGTTACAGCGATTGCTGAAGACAATCACATTCCTTGAAGCTGGTGTTCGACCAATCGGCACCACTTCTACAAATAGGAAGGGCAGATTGTGATGGGACTGTGCAAGACTTAGAGTGCGGTGACCCATCACGGCATTCACAGTTCACAGCTGAGTCCTTTTGTTGAAAGCCTAACCTGTTGCCAAATAGGAGTTTTCAGAGCCAAATTTACACCAAACTCAGAAATTTACCAAGGCAATAGAAAATTCTATCTGCTGTCTGAAATGGTTGCAGCTTTTTCAAAATTAAGGTATAATTATTTTCCTTTCATTAACTAAATTGGTAGAAAACGGGACATCAGAAATTAATTGTTAAGTTAGCCAGTTTGATTATGTTTGGCACTTGTCAGGAGTTAAATTGCACTCTTGCTAAAAACGTTATCTTTTCATTACTTCAAGACTTACCGGTACTGGTACTTGTCATGTATAGAATTCTCTTAGCATGTTCTGTTTACTCATCATACGGTGTGAAAGGTTAACATCATACTCACCACAATATTGTTTATTGTTTCACTTGCGGAAAAATGTTTTTCTCCTATTTAGAATGTCATTCACCAATGTTTTTAGATATTTATTAGTCCTTCTGAACCGATCATAATTTTTGCCATTGCATATAAAACTTAGCTTTACTATAGGCCTATATCATGTTACATCAGGCTTGCAATGTGCACAGTCAAATTTTAAGCTCACACGCTGTTCCTGGTATGCATGTGGGTGTGTATATAGAATGCATAAACATATAATTATATTTTTATTTCCATTAGATACATAAGTCGACAGTGGTATATATCTCTTTAACCAAGAGCAAATTTCCTTTGAGGATGAATGAATGTTATTCTATTCTGTTCTAAGTCTATAAAGAACTCACATAAACATCCGTCCCTGCCATAAGACGTGTTGGATTGACGGTAGGTTGTCATGAATTCTGAAGGCTTTCTCATCAGAAGCTTGACTGTTGTAGATATGTTATTCTCTACAACAATCTGATTTGAGATTTCCTTCAGGACTTGTCAATCCACTGTCATTTCTAATTCATTTTTAATCAGTCGCTTCCAAATTTCATCAGCAATAAATGAAATACGGTCCCCAGACATGTATGAAGATTTGGTACCAATTCAATGTGCGTATTTACCTTAACCAATTCAATGTGCGTATTTACCTTCATAAAGAGCTCACACGATTGTCCGTTGCTGCCAAAAGGCCTGTTGGATTGACAGTGGGTTGTCAGGAATTCTGAAGGTTTTCTCATCAGCCACTTGAGTATTGTAGATATCCATCACTCTCTACAGCACTCTACTACAGCATCTGATGTGAGATTTCCTTCAGAACGTGTCAATCTACTGTCATTTCTAATTTCTTTTGAATCCATCGCTTCCAATTTTCATCAGCGATAAATTACATTCGTCTCCAGATATGTGTGAAGATTTGGTACCAATTCAATGAGCATATTGACCCTCATAAAGAGCTCACATAAACGCTAATCCCTGCCGTAAGATCTGTTGGATAGACAGTAGGTTGTCATGAATTCGGAAGGCTTTCTCATCAGATGCTTAACTATTGTAGATATCTGTCATTCTCTACAATAATCTACAGTATCTGATGTGAGATTTCCTTCAGAATTTGTCAATCCACTGTCAATGAATCTCGGAATAATTGTGAAGATTTTGCAGCACTTCAAAACCGTGCATATGTTTATCCTCATAGTAAGCCCCCAATATAAATCCCATGCCGTAAGACCAATTTGATTGACACGTAGTTGGCATACAATTTGAAGGCTTTGCCATCACCTACTTGAGTATTGTAGATGTCCGTCACTGTCTACAACACCTACAACACTCTACTAGAGTATCTAATGTGCGATTTCCTTCAGAATTTATCAATCCACTGTCATTATTAGTCAAACACTCAGGTTTTTATCAATGATTAATGCTTCATACAGTCTTAAATAAGTTTGAAAATGTAGTAGAAACTCTGTGTACATAATTAACCTCATAAGGAACCCACATATCCCGGTCAGTGAGACCACAAAACTTTCCTATCAGTTACTTAATTGTTAGTGTAGGTCTGTCAATCTCTATCAGTTACTTAATTGTTAGTGTAGGTCTGTCAATCTCTACAACAATCTCAATCTACGGTATCTTATGTGGGATGTCCTTCAGGGCTTGTCAGTCCACTGTCATTTCTGATTAATTTTTTGTCAGTCGTTTCCAACATGCAACATCGCCTGCTGATATGTATGAAGATTTGGTACCAATTGAATGTGCACATTTACCCTCATAAACATTTTACATAGATATCCTTCCCTGCTGTAAGGCACACAGGATTGACAGTGGGTTGTCATGAATTCTGAAAGCTTTCCCATCACCTACTTGACCATTGTAGATATCCGTCATTCTCTTCAGTAATCAACAGTATCTGATGTGAGATTTCCTTCAAGACTTGTCAGTCCACCGTCAAAGAATCTGCAGATAGTTGTGAAGATTTTGTACCATTTCAGTGCTGTGCATATGTTTATCCTCATAGTTAGCCCCAGTGTACACCCATGCCATAAGGCCAATTTGATTGACACTTGGTTGGAATACAATTTGAAGGTTTTCTCATCAGCTGTTTGAGTATTGTAGATATCCGTCACCCTCTACTACACTCTAATACAGAATCTGATGTAAGATTTCCTTCAGGACTTGTCAATCCACTGTCACTATTAATCAAAACGCTAATGTTTTTATCAGCAATTAATACCAAATTCAGTCTTCAAATGTTTGTGAAAAATTAGAGCAAACTACTGGAGATCCCTGGCTTTGCAAGGTGTAAAAAGGACAGTCTGAAAAGAGCTGTTTGCGATAGATCGATGCAAAATAAACACCAACACACACACAAACATACACACACACACCAACCAAAAAAAAAAAAAAGTGGGTAGAATTCCAACTATATCATTCTCAGGATGGCACACATTCCCTCTTTGAAGTCCAGTGCCCTATTCTCTTCCCCCATCCTCCACACTTTTAAAGTCTCTCTCTCTCTCTCTCTCTCTCTCTCTCTCTCTCTCTCTCTCTCTCTCTCTCTCTCTCTCTCTCTCTCTC